>JACEGR010001622.1:0-159223 GCA_014170235.1 Listronotus bonariensis | reverse complement strand
TTATCTATTTTAACAGTGCTATTAAGTATGGTTTTTAAGTTTGACTACCTAACCGTAGCTACCAGCATTGTAAGGATAGATAAATATTAAATTGTAAATATTTAAAACCTTTAAATTTTTAAAAAGGCATTCTTGTATAGATTAACCCTAATTTTTTAAGCTAAATAGAACATAGTAATAAAAAGTAGATATTTTTATTTGAAAAAATTGACCTTAAAATTGTTTGAAAATGTAACTTTCACCGTTCATTATTTATTATATGTTAACATATTATTAAATTTTACTAAAGAAATACCAAAACTGGAAAGGTTTTTAGGCATGTTCACCCTGCTGACCTTAAATCGATTGTCGTGGGACACCCGGTAGATCTGTTGAATTTTATTCTTGAGAGTCATTTGAAGTCTTTTAAATGTAAAACTTTAGTAAACATTTAAAAAATTAAGACAAAGGCTCCGCGGTTTATGAAAACAAATAGGACATAGGCTCAAAACATTTTAACGAGTTTGAAATTGATATTAAGACGAGCCTATGTTTGCATTGAAGTTCAAGTTGTGAGGGTGAATTTAAAGTTTGGCGATAAGCTTTTCCTTTAACGTTCAGTGATTTTGATATGAAGTTTTTCTAGTTTACCGTTCACAATTCAAGGTACATAATACAGGGTGGCGCACCACAAACGCCTGGGTCTCTAATACAAAAACGGTATTATTTAAAAATATATATATTTTTTTACAGGTATATGTGGGTATATATCAAACAAATATTTTTTTAAATGGAACACCCTGTATACTAGTTCATCTTTGGATTGTGGACATAAAAATAAGGTAAAGTTTTATCAGCGATCCCTATACCAAAATAAAAGTTTTTATATTTAGGATTTTTTAAAAAATCATAAAAAAAAACAAAACTTAATATGTCCTACCTTACTTAGGTTTGACTCTGTATATTATATTATATTGCTGGAAAATAAACTGTGCCATCACCTACATTTAATTTTTTTGCCTAAAATAAAGGTGTTCAGAAAATAATATTTTTTATTAGCTACCTGGAAGTGCAAATTAATCGCTTATTTTAAATGAAACACTCTGTATATTATTCCATTTTTGAAATTTAGAAATAAAAATACGCTAAGTTTCTTTAGTAATTCCTATGTCAAAAATGTAACGTTTATTATTATATATTAAGAATTTTTGAATAATTTATTTAAAAAAAAACAAACCTAATTTTTTGATATAGGGTAGCTTTTTATTTTTGTCATGATTTTTTAAAAACCCTAAATATCCTAAAAATATTTTATTTTTGGTATAGAGATCGCTGATACAACTTACCATATTTTTATGTCCACAATCGAAAAATAAACTAATATACCATTTAACCATTTAAAAAAACATAAGTTTGATATGGATCTTTTTTTTTGGAGCACTTTGTATATTTCCTTATAATTTTAAATTATGCTTCCAATATACCCAGATATTTCTGTAAAAAATATTTTTAAAAACTATTAGCGTTTTTTTGTATTAGAGACCGAGGCGTTTGTGGTGCGCCACTCTGTATGTATGATTGATTTCATATTAATTATTCTAGTGTTAAGGTTAAGGCAAATACTGGTTTTTGCCATGTAAAAATATTACCTAAATAATTAGTAAGTAAGATACTTTGTAGAAAATATATTATATACAGTGTGTCCAAGATAAAGATCCTAAGCATGGGAATCTCAATAATTATTGGAGATACAACTTAGGTTAAATTGGAAAAAAGTTGTGTCTTTTATAGCTTATTTACATGTCGTTTCAAAACTTGAAAAATTTTCATGGCCTGCTGAGATATTTGGCAAAAACCAAAATTTGACTATATCGATTTTATTTTTTCTGACTTTATTTAAAGAGATATAAAAAAACCAATAACACTTTTTATTGGCACTTTTTAGCTACTACATAATGGTATTTTTAGATTATATACCCGACGTTTCGTTTTCAAGAAACCATCATCAACTTTATTTTTTTATATGGCTCGACACACCCTGTATCTGATCCCATTTTTTATTACAAATTCAACGATGTATCACATGACATATTTTAATTTTTAGTTAAAAGAAAAATTGCATTTTTTTTTAAATTATTTTTAAGTAGACCTTACAAACAAATGCTTGGACGTTAATACCTGTTACCGTATCTGTAACATAATTTAATATCATTATAAAATAGTATTTGTCGTTATTACCCTGTTTGTCGATTTGTTGTTTTTAGAGCAATTGTTCTTATTGTTACTGTTGTCTCTATTATTCTTTATTTGTGAATGGCTAAAATCTTATTGTATTATTACGGTCGAATATGCAGGATGGCCATTATAGCCATGAAGATAAGTTTGACATGCTTACATGCTACATTTTGTGCTGCAAAAATAAATGCAGGTATCATTTCTGCAGTTAATGAATTATGGTAAATACATGGACCTGGTATTTTAGTTCGCTAAATTCAACACCACATATTAAATCCAAAACGTTCTTGATGTTTCGATATTTCCTTAACACGCGGATTTTGTTGAGCCTAGTAATGCGTATTGCGATGGTTGAAGATACCATAATTAGTAACCATACTTTCGTCGGACCATATTTTTTTAAAGAGAAATTTAATTTTTCTTTACACGCGCGTGTATACCACTCGCAAAAATATCGGCGCGTTTGAAATCTCCCGGTTTAAGTCCTTGGCAAATCTTAAATTTATAGGGGTGATATCTATTTTTACGCAAAAAAAAATGAGCTGTGGATTTGGCTACTACTACATTTTGTTTAATTTGCCAAGTTGATATCTCAGGATTCTCAACAACTGCTTGTAAAACATTATTTGGGGTTTCTTCTAAAGGTTCCTTTTTTCGAGATAAAACTGGCTTTTTAACTTTCAGGCCAGCTGTAAGAAAACGGAATTACATAGCTGGTTTTTTTCTGGATATGTATAAAGACACATTTCCGCTGTATTTACAGTATTTTTGTGGCACAAAATGTAACACGTTAGCATGTTAAACTTTTCTTCATGGCTATAATTGCCACCCGGCATATTCGACGATAATAACACAATAGATATTAACTATTCACCAATAAACACTATAAAGACAACAGTAACAATAAGGATACATCGTTGAATTTGTAATAAAAAATGGGATTAGATACAGGGTGTAATTTTTTTCGAGCCATATAAAAAAATAAAGTTGATGATGGTTTTTTGAAAACGAAACGTCGGGTATAAAATCTAAAAATACCATCATGTAGTAGCTAAAAAGTGCCAATGAAAAAGTGTTATTAGTTTTTTATATCTCTTCAAATAGAGTCAGAAAAAATAAAATCGATATAGTCAAATTTTCGTTTTTGCCAAATATCTCAGCGGGCCATAAAAATTTGTCAAGTTTTTAAACGGCATGTAAATAAGCTTTTAAAAACACAACTTTTTTCTAATTTAACCTAAGCTGTATCTCCAATAGGTACTGAGATTTCCATGCTTAGGATCTTTATCTTGGACACACTGTATATAAAGAATAAAAATAGAAATACCTAATAATAAGAAATAAAAAGCAGCATTATAAAAAAACTAAATTTTAAAAGATCTAAAAGTTAATCAAGTCTAACGTTTCGCGGACGACGATTAGGAAAAATAACAAAAATATGTTAATAAATAAAATGTCTTTTTTATCTGTAAATTGCAAACAAGCAACGGCAAGAAAAACTGCATAGTCAAACTATAAATCAAGCCTATTTTTTAACAACTTCCATAAAAAAATGTTACTTATTGCTAAATATATTGTCTTATTTCCCTATATGCACCCTATAAACAAATTAAGCAATTGCTTAGGGCACCACGTCCTGGGGGCACTACAAAGGGGGCACCAAAGATTAGAAAAGAAAAAAATAGTAGAAACGTCCGTTTTTGTGTAAAAAATAAGTTAGTTAAGGACGGTCCCCAAAAAATCACTTTTCTTAGAATTTTTTTAAAACTTTGGATACACATACTTATAAGTGTTCTTTATACATAGGATTGTTTTAATAGGCCCTGCGGCACTAAATTTCAAGATATAAAATTTTAAAATTTGCGTAAGTTTAGGGAACGTTTAAGGGATCATTCTAATTTTCTTACAATTTCTATCAAAAACTGAGGATCAATAACTAAGGATATAACAAACGTTTTTCTTTAAAAAACACTTACGAGCGGTACTCGTATACAAGGTATCTCAAAAAATGTAAATTTTTCTGAAGAGGAAGGTACTATTATTTTTAACAATATCGAAAAATTTTATATAAAGAGAAGTTTAAATTAAAAATAGCGTTTATATATACATTCAAATTTCTTTAATTAAAATTAAAAAGTTTAAGTTTGAGTTAAAAGACATTTTTGTTTTAAGTTCTTTCTGCCATAATGAGCATTTTTGTAATTATTTTCTGTTTTGACGGTTCTTAAGTTTCCTTTGCACTTTACGTTTCGAAATACGTTTATACTATGTAAAAACCTAAATTTTTACCATTATTACATTAAAAATAAAAAAAGTTTTCTTATAAATATAAAAGATTGTATATATTTGAAAAATATGTTTAATCTCAAACTTTTTTTATACTTATTTTCAATATTGTTAAAATTAACGGTACATTACTCTTGAGCAAAGCTCAAATTTTTTGCGATACCTCGTATACCACTGAAAAAATAAATTGCATATTATTTGCATTTTAGGTTTTAAACCATGCAGAACTTGTTATATGGAGCAACTTTTTTCATGAAATTAATATTAAAAAGTTTTTCATATGGTGCGAACTTAATTAGAAACGACGTATATTAAATACTAAGAGTTGCTGTAAATAAAAATGTAAGATTTACGACACAAGGAAATAAATTGGTGTCGACGCCTCTAGAGACTTTAATGGGCGCACTACTCCTTGGAAACGTCCTTAAGCAGATGAGGACATTTTTTATGTTTCTTAGAAAAGTAAGGCCAACATTTTGCCTAGCGGACACCAAAAGCGTCGAGTGCTTAGGGCATCACAAAGTCTTAATCCGGCACTGTATATGCATTTTTATAAATAAAATTAAACATACATAACTCTGATCCCTGTTGTTGTTTGGCTTTTTCATGATTTTGAAAAAGAAAATTACAATCACGTTAACAATTTTCCCTGTTTCTCGATAAACCCAATTAACCTTTTTCTAACGACAGACCCTTTATTCCAAAATTAAATTTCTCAAACCAGCCTATAATCCCAGCGTACCTAATGAAGATATTTCAGAGGATTTTTAGCCAACTTTGGATTTAAACCCCAAATATAAAGTTGGTGGTCATCACTTATTTTTGATTAACGCTGCATATATTACTTAATCATGTAAATGTCGCAGTAAAATGTTAGGAAAATGACTTTTGTCTAGGAAAATGATTTCTGCCTGGGCAAATGACTTCATGAAAATAGTTTCGATATAAAAGTTATTTACCTAGAAAAATGGCATTTGCAGTGGTCCTTGTTAGGCAAATGACTGTAATATATTTGATAACATATAAGGCGTACAGTGTGTTTTGCAGACTACAGTAAAATTTAATTGGTTCGAAGCGAGGTAGATGGCCATAGTTCTGGGTAGTTAAATCATTTTTTTATCGCTTTATTAAGGAATTACAAAAAAAATAACTTACCAGAACTAACCATGACCGCCCCCTCTCCAATGTGACAGTTTTGCCTGACCGTCTGGGTATACAAATATTTTTATTTCAATTTGTCTAAAAATTGCTTAGGCAAACAGAATTAAATGCTAATTGACTAGTCAAATATCATTTTTCTAGGTAATAGGCATTTAAAAATAAAAACACACACTGGGCAAATAGCCCAGGCAGAAAACATTTACCTAGACAGAAGCCATTTTTCTAAAATTACCATTTGACTGCGACATAAGATATAAAGACTGACGTGTCTAAGCAATTTTTCCAAAAACAAACCACATAACTTTATATAAACTTGGTCTAACGTGTCTCTATAAATTAAAAAAAAATTATTGCCAATTTCTGACAACTATAAGACAACGAGTTGTCTTATAGTTGTAACTCAATGCATGGCCTATTTTTTGGCTATCCTGTACCGACTGTCCACGGATGGGGTTAACAAGATGACAAATGGACCAAAAATTTTATTTTTCGAAAAAAGTAATTCTTTATAAAACTTTTGCTTGTAAAAAAATGAGATTCACGAAGGGAAAATGTTGTTTTTTTATACAGGGTTCGCAAGAACTTAAAAAACATGTTTTTCTACAGGAGTTAACTACCTTTATTTTTTATTTTTAAGCATAATATTATTAAAACTTTTATTTAAAATAGCATTTTGAATAACTTCATTTAAGTTACAGGGGTATCAAAAAGATTCATAAAACCGATTTTGAAGTTATCAAAAATTAACTATTTTAAATTAGAATAATAACATGACCCAAAAAACTTTTATAATTTGCTTACCAAAAATCTGCTTTTTCCAAATTCCTAAAAAACACAATTTTTTCACTGTAAAGGCCAGTTTTCGTCAAATTATGAATTTCAATAAAATTTTGTATTATTGTTTTTATCGATTGCAAATATAATTCTAAATACATTTTTCGAATGACATTTTGCTAAAAATAATAAATACAGGTAGTTTACTCCTGAATAAAAATCATGTTTTATAAGTTTTTGCGAACCCTGTAAATAAAATTAACATTTTCTCTTCGTGAATCCAATTTGTTCACAAGCAAAAATTTTTATGAAGAATGATTTTTTCGAAAAATTAAATTTTTGGTCCATATGTCATATTGTTAACTCCATTCATGGACAGTCTGTATATAAACTATCTAAAGATGGGGTTTTTAGGGGGAATTTTTTTATTTTTTGAAAAATAATAATTTTTAATAAAAAATTTTGCTCGCATAAGAAAAATTTTCAATTAAACAAATATTGATTTTGTATACAGGGTTCGCAAAAATTTCAAAAACATTATTTTTCTCCAAGACTAATCAATCTTTATTTTTCATTTTTGAGCCACATGTAAATCATTTGTTTTTAATGGCATTAGTGATTAAAATGCATTACTATCATTGACTTTATTTCTTTCACAGGACTATCAAAGGTGAATTTAGCTTTTTATCATGGGTGAGGAGGAGGAGGGGGTAAATTTCGGATTAAAAGTAACTTTTAACAAGTCCTTAAAATAAATAATTTAGAAATGCAGTGATATCTTTATAGGTGTTATTTTTCAATCGATAAAAGATACCTAAGTATAATAATTTAGTTAAATAATTTTACCTAAAAGTAATATTATCTAAGTTTTGGTTTCATCAGTCAAAGTGGGTGTTTTAATTTTTTAGTTGTAAGCTGAAAAAAAACATAATACTCGTATGTAAATGGTCTTTGGTAAATCTTAATATACCTAGAGATAGGTCGATGGCAAGATTAACCAATTTATTTTAGTTTTAAAAATACAAAGACATGCATTCTCTAGACTGGTTTTTTATTTTTTCTTCGTTATATATCTATATTAGATATTAGATTTAGTACCAACTGCAGGTACAATTTTCAAATTAAGCGCCGAACATTTATTATATTTTTTATGTCGTCGGCACTTTTTGGGAAGGTGGCGGATAATTACTCCCTTTACACCACCCTCCCCTCCGTAAATCCGCTTTTGCTAATTATTTTAAATTTTTTATAAAATAATGTAAAAACTCCAAAATTTTAGGATAAATTAATTTTACTATTTGCTATTTAAACACCTTTCACCAATGCATACTTTTTAGGTGTAAACGACTATGATAAAACCGTGTTTAAAAATGTAAAGTAACATCGTTAAGCTGAAATTAGAGCCTAAGCTCTAAATTAACATATTTCAGCTAAATTGTATATTTAATTATTACAAACTTTATTTCAAAGAAATTGTCTAACTAACGTTTTGCTTAAAAATAAATAATAAATGTAGTTTCCTTTTAAAAAACTCATGTGTTTGAAGTTGATGCGAACCCTGTATACATTTTTACAATCAAATTATTTTTAGTAAAAATGACTTCGGTGAACAGTCTCCATATTGGTTACTCCTAAAAAAAAATGCAGCAAAATATAAAGATTGACATGCTAAAGCGTTTTTCAAAAAAATCTCCTGAATTATAAATAAATGTGTTTTAACCTACGCGACGCGCCCTTACTGCCTGAACAACTTTTGGTAAATCAACCATATCTCTACACAGCCTGAAAGTGACTCATTTACCTTCAATAAACTTCCTACATAACACCCTGTATATACCACTTTGTAATGGTTTGTTTTTCTTAGTTACATTTAAAAGTAAAATTTCTACACCCTTATCTAAATCTGAAATAAATACGGTATAAATATTTATGTAACTACATTTGAACTTTTGCACCATTTATTTCTCGGTCAGGAAATAAAACTTCCTGATAAACGGCCTAATGAATGGAACATGAACTTCAAATTACAATTCCAATCTTAACTGAAAGGTTTCTGTTGTTTGCCGATTTAACACTCTATCTGAAGTCTTTGACTTGAAATTCAGATTCTTAAGTGGTAACAAAGATAGGTAGGTCGGTATAGTGCTGGATATCTAAATATCTGCTTTAAGTGGTATCTTAATTGTTTTACCTTTTTTGACCCCAAAAAAGCCCTAAAAGAACAATTATTACAGGGAGGGTGAATAATCTTAAAGTGGTATATGGCTGAAACTTAAGAGAACGTAAACTTCTGTATGCACAATCGATATCACAAAAATTATCATTTTTAAAAAGCATTGGCTAAACGACCATCGGCAGTTTTGTTTACTTACATATGAAAAGAAAACCGCCGTCCGACGGTTTCATCTATTTACGCATATGAAAACCGCCGAAAACCTTTTTACTTATTTTACCGGTAAATGACGCCTGCCGGCGGTTTTGCTTATAAAATCCGCGTAATAAAGTTAGCACAACCTTAATAATTATTTGTTTTTTGTTTAATATTATTTTTTTATTAATAAAAAACAAAATTTAAACTGGAAGACACGTTTAATACCAACGAAGATTATGTCAAAGTTTTTTCAAAGGGTGCTCTAAACTAAACTACAATATTTATCAATAAAACCACACCATACTTAAAGGCTCTTTTTCGGCACAGTAAAATAAATAATTATTAAGGTAAGGTTAACCATAGACAAGAATATTATAAGGGGTTAACTCTAACTATTGGACGGTTTTAATAGTTTTATTAGCAAAGCGCCGAACTACGGTATCTACCGATAAATAATTAACCGCCGGTTATAACAAATTGATTTAGATTTCGGACGCTGGTTGACTAAATTTATTAGCGGCAAATTATACGTACGGTTAGTGTACCGATGGATACCGCTTCAAAATCCCGGACAGCGTCAAACTGATGCCAGAATTTAGCGTTTTTATATCTATATTGACTACAACCGCCGTCCGACGTGTTATTTCTTCCTATTAAGCGTGTGATGTAAAAACCGGGCCTGCGCGAATCGTTCAACCAGTGTGCTTTTTAAAATACTTTGAAGAGCGGCAACAACAACAAAACTTTGGGCAATAGTGGTTTTAAATGCCTGTAACATCTCGTATACTACTTCACTTTGTTTTTGCATTACTGTCTAACTGCACTCGATGTTTATTACCAAAAGCGGTACAAAATTTAAGGGTGTATTTCTGAGGTACAGTAATTGCATAAAAATAATTATTAAGGTAAGGTTAACCATAGACAAGAATATTATAAGGGGTTAACTCTAACTATTATTGACGGTTTTTAATAGTTTTATTAGCAAAGCCGCCGAACGACGGTATCTACCGATAAAATAATTAAAAACCGCCGGTTATAACAAATTGATTTAGATTTTCGGCGGTTTTTATATATGTACGGATAAAACCGCCGGTCGACGGTTTTCTTCTTATAATTGAGCAAAACCGCCGGCGGTCGTTCAACCAGTGGCTTTTTAAAATATTTACGACAAAAACAAAAAACTTTGGGCAAAGGTTTTAAATTTAAAACAACATTACTTTGTTTTTGTATTACTGTCTTTGCATCGTGTTTTTACCAAAAGCGGTAAAAAATTTAAGGGTGTATTTCTGAGGTACATAATTGCATAAAAAGTCAGTATTTAACAGAGTGTCTAATTAAGTTTGCACCACATGGAAAACTTTTTTAATTTATTTTTACGAAAAAAATCTTTATAAAAAGTTCTGCATGGTCTAAAACCGAAAATGCAATTATCAGATAATTTTTTAAAGTGTTATACGAGGTATCTCAAAAAATATAAATTTTGCTTAAGAAGAAAGTACTTTTATTTTTCAAATTATTGAAAAATTTCATAAAAAAGGTGTTTAGGATTAAAACAACCAGCTTTCAAATATGCAATCAGGTTTAAATTAATTAATTTTTTTTTGCTGCGATAACTAGCGTTTCTGCGACTTTTTGCTGTTTTGTCAGTTCTTTACATAATAAATTTCGAAAAAAGTGTGCAATAATGTACAAACTTAAATTTTTACCGTGAAGACATAAAAAACAAGTTTGCATATTTAATGGTATTGTTAATGGTAAACATCTTTTAGTTTTTTGATATTATAAAAAAGATACTTTCCTTTTAAGCAAAATTCATATTTATTGACATACATACCTCTTATAGCACTGCAAAAAATAAATATCCATTAATTGCATTTTGGGTTAAAGACCATGCAGAACTTTTTATAAAGAATAACTTTGTTAATAATAACTAAGTTTATAAAAAGTTTTCCATTTGGTGCGAACTTAAGTCGAGACACGGTGTATATGGAATATCTGTTAATGCATTGATTTATAGATAAAGGTAAATACGGTAATACACTTTTTCTAAAAACTTGCGATTTTTAATAATATTTTAAAAGTATTCCTTATTCGATTTTAATAAAATTTGACAGCCATAATAACGTTACTCAAGAGCATATTCCGTCCTTAATTGATTAAATGTGTTATGCCCAGTGGAGCCTCGAGTAGTATCTGAACAGATATTTTTAACAAAAAAATTGTACGCCACTGGCAATTGAGAAATTTTTATTTGTTTAAATTAAGAAAATAAAATTACAACTCATTTGCTTCTTAGTTTTTTGTATTTTTCGAGAAAAATATCCAATAAATTGCATGTTCCTAAACCACACAATAACCATAAGAAATATTTTCATAAAGAATAAATTATTTTACTTTAGAAAACAAGACAATAAATTTTAGAAAGGAGTAATGGGCATTATTATCTGACAACCTAAATAAACCAAAAAATGGTTAACATAGGTAACTTAGGTTCTTGGTTATTTAGACTTGAACTGCAGTCACAGCTAAAACTGATTTTGTACATTTTCACTAAAACACACAACACAAGTTGTATACTGACCTTTATTTCTATTTTGTATTGTATTCACTTAATGAATCATAAAAATATTTAAAAAGTACAATACTAACTGCAACAACATAAAAAAAATATGATAAAGAAATGTCATAGTGCCTTAAAAAGTTCACAAAGTATTCAATAGGGGGCCTAATGTGAATACCGTATAACCAGTGTAATTCTCCATGGCCCTTAGTTCTCGAGACATTTAAGAATTTTAATACTTGTGAGACTGTATAAAATGCAAGAAAATAAGATTTATCTTCAAATTAAATTCTGTCCAAAAATTATTTCTTTCCGAGATGACAGGGTGTTAAAGTTTGAGGAAAAAAATGTCTTTTTCATCACAACTTTCCTACCAGTTCAGATATTTCCACAAAATTTGGTACAATTCTTTTGACCATTACATTACATTTTTTGCTAAAAAGTTTTTAATCGTAGCTTTCGAACAAGATTTGCATAATTTATTTTTTTTGACAAAAAGAATAGTACGCCACTGCTTTTTCTTCGAGTCAATTAATCAAATGATTTCAAAAACTTTAACAACAAAAAATGTAATGTAATGGTTAAAACAAGTCTACCAAATTTTGTGAAAATATCTGGAGTGGAAGGAAAGTTAAAATAAAAAAATATATTTTTTTCTTAAAATTTTATCACCCTGTATCTCAGAAAGAAAGCATTTTCAGACATAATTTTATTTTAAAAAATCCTATTTTCTTTTATTTTATACAGTGTTAAAAGGAAAATACCAACTTAAAAATAACCCTGTATAATTATGTTAAGGTTAAATATTATTAATTAAAACTATTAAGTTGGCTATTAATATGTATAGTATCAAATTTTTCCGTGTTTTTACTAACCTTTTAATGCTGGACATATCCTTTTCCATATCGTAAGGCAGCCACTTCTGTGAAATTGTCCTAAAGCTAACTCCATGTAGAATAACGGAAGACCACCAAAGATGAGCATAATTGTATACGGAATTAAAAAAGCACCTACAAAAGAAGTAATTAATAGCAAAGTTAAAATGTTCGGCATGTGAAAGAATAAACCTATACTTTTAAACTTTAATAAAAATGTCAATGTCTCATCAATTTTAAGAATGTTTTTCACAAAATTTCAAAAATTAAGTGATAATTCTATCAACGTAAAATAAATGAATAAGTCCGTTGAATCCGTTAAGGTTATTTCTACAATATTAAGCGTAAATAATTACAAAATGAATGTATCTTTAATTTTCAATTGCTTTGCTAAAGAAGGTGGGTAAGGATCAGCCGTTTTCCGGCCATAATAGTTACAAAAATTAAGAGTTCTTATCAAAATTAACTTCATAATATCTGTTAGAACTTTAGATATTGGTCTTTAGATTTTCTTAAAACTAGTATGAAAAAATTAATAACAAGTCATATAAAGAGACCATTAAACTTGGTATATTTCTTTAAAATTTGTTACTTTGAGTGATTTTTCCAATTTTCCACTTAAAAACTCTCCCAAGCACTCGACGCACCAAGATTCATCTACAACTCACTACAATTTCGAGGTTCTTATAACACACAATGAATAGGCTTCTAAAGCACCATTTATTTTGTTCTGGTGTCATCAAGTGCTTGGCATGTTTTGGAAATTTAAAAAATCACTCTACATAACAAAATTTTACTAAATTTACCAAGTTTATTGGCAGTTTTATGTGACTTGATATTATTGTTTTTACACTACTTCTGAAAAATGTAAAGACCAATACCTAAACTTCTTATAGGTAGTTGTAATAAATTAATTTTGATATAGAATTTTTAATTTTCGGTACAATGATGGACAAAAATAGGGCTGAGCTTTACCCACCTCCTTTGTTTTAATTAACAAATTCAATCTTCTCCAAACCGTCACTGAAATCTATTATCCAATATTAAAACGTTCCAAAACATTTTTTTATTGGCTAATAAACAAAATTATTTATAAAACATAACCTTTGTTAGTTATTTTTCAATGGTATGAAATATCGTCCGATGCTCCAAGCGTATGTTATAATAGGAACTCCAAATAATGGCCTTTTACAATAGCCGTAAAATTTTATTGTTTAATGATAAAATTTACTGATCGAAGAGGATGTTTTCATTAGAAGATTAAAATTATGAAGCAAATTTTGTTGCAAAATAAATGTATTTTTGATCCAACTGACAGGAGAAGAATAACGATTTTTAAACCTTTTTTACTAATTAACTAACTTTATATTTAAATACTACAAAATTTCTTTTTTTTACATTGTACTGTCAATTGAAGGGTTTTTTTTTTCAAAAACAGCTAATTTCAAATTTTCAATACTTCAGGATATTAAAAAACCTTATTAAACCTACATTTATGGCTAACTCCATATATTTTTTTGTAGATACTTATGTGGTGGTTTCTATTAGCACCAGTTTATTTGTAAATTGGGAAAAACTTGACATTGGTACCATATTAAAAATGACATTGATTGTTTATGCAAAAACCCTTCAATTCGAAGGATGGCATCCGAATAACGGGATTCGTAAGTCGCCATTTGGTAGACAATGCTTTATCATTAAAAAGAAAACTTTCGGACTTCCATTGTCTTTACATTTATTTACACAACGTTTCGAGCAGTACAATTTCTGTCCGTTTTCAAGTGAAAACTAATACAATTCCTAAAGCCACTAAGTTTATATACAGTGGGGAAGACCATTCACCCGTGATGGAGTTGGGTGCGGTCAAACGTTAGGTTGTTCACACGGGACGCCAGCCATCGGTGCGCTTTCAAAGTGATTTCCAAATGTCTGATATTTCCATACTTGGTTTGCTGAAAATATTATAGTTGTTTTCAATAAAGACGGCTTCTTTAAATTTGCGCTTTTTTCAATGTGGTTCCCTGTAAACAACCCGAGCTTCTGACCACTTGATGTTATGGTGTTGAGACCAAACATGGTCAGCGATCCCAGATTTTGATGTTTCGCCCCATTGTATATGTTGTCTGTGTTCTGTAAGGCTTACATCTAAAGGACGTTTTGTTTCCCCAATGTATGACTCCCCGCATTGGCATGATACATGGTAGATACAATCTTCCTCCTGTTTGGACAAAGTAGGTTTTGTTTTCGTCAATTCTTAATGTAGAACCAGACATAGGCTCGCCGCAAATTGAACCCAGCCCAAGCCCAGCCCACGCACAGCACATGCGTAGCCCACGCTCAACCCATCCTTCCCACGTCCACGTTTTTGATAAGTTTACCTCATATTGGACCCAATTCGGGATCAACCATATTTCAGATTTTTAAAACAAACCCATGCTGCACAAGACCCACGAAATCTGTGGGGCGAACACAAACCTATCCACGCGTGGCTGGCAGCAGAATGGGCTAGCTCTGGGCTGGGTCCAATATGCGCCACTCCATTTAAAAGCATGTTTTACAAAGTTATGCACGCGTGGGCTGCGCGTGTGTTGTTTTGATTCCATATTTATTTGTTATTTGTCTAATCTTTTCGCAGATTCCTTTCACATATGGAATCGTTAGGAGAGAGAGGGCATCTCGCTTAGGTGGTCGCACTAAGGTGGTCGCACTATTGGTTTTATATTACATCTATTTAACAACCTAACGCTTGACCGCACCCAACTCCATCACGGGTGAATGGTCTTCCCCACTGTTGTACAATGTAATAAAGACTTTGAAAGTCCGAGACTTTTCTTTAATTTCTTAACACAATAATCTACATATTAATATATTAATGATACAAATATGACTTTTGTACCGTACTTGCGTTTAAATTTTTAGAAAAAAAAATACATGAAACCCTCATCCAAAACATTTTTCGACGAACGAAGAATTAAAATCGGTTTCACACATATGTCCTAAACTTCCTAAGTTTTGAGCTATGGGGTGTTAAAGTTTAAAAAAAATGTATTCTTATCACAACTTTAAACTTTAAGATATTTTAATGAAATTTGGCACGCACCTACTAAGCACCCATGGGCATTTTTTAATATAAAAGATTTTTTATTATTTCTACCAGTGGCATCCGCGCGGGATGTATACAGAAGATTTTTCAAAAAAATGGTACGTGATTGCTTTTCGTAAAAATAAAAATCATTTTTTAAATAGTTATTTATTTTGCAACAAATTTGACTTCTTAATCTTTTGTCCATTGCACCATTTTTACGTAAAAAAATAAAAACAGGTTTCGATGCGTGTTTGGTATAGCGAAATTATTTTAAACTAAACTGCTGCTCAATTCAACTTCAACTGGGAGTTTTTTGGTAATTTCCAAATCGTTATTACTCTTAAATAAAATGCAATAACAAAATGCGGTTTTTACTAATACAAATTTGTGATTTGTTACAGTTGATTGTTAATAAAAAAGTAGAAAATTAACATTTTTAAATTTTTTAATGGGAATCTACTTCTATACCTCTTTTAGGAATAACTCAACAACGTAAAAAAAATCTCAAGGTTGTAGTTTAATAATAATCCGACTTTTTATGTTAACATACAATTAAAAAAAGTTGTTAATTAACTAATGGAAAAATGAAGATAAAAATTCTTGGCTGGCGGTTAATTATTTATTTATGTATCCCTATTTGTGCCAATTTTTTTATTCTTTAATTTTGATACTTTATATGACAAAATGATTTTTTTTGTTGCGGTGTCCGAAGGACAGACCTCGCGCAGAAGTCAAACTGCCCGCTTTTAGCGCTATTTTCGGGGCTCTGTAAAATTAAAAGATTCAAGGTACAGTTCCGGAAGGTGGTTTTTTTAAGGAAATTACTTCCTCTTTTTTTTAAGCTTTAAATATCTTTTATAGTTTTTAAGATATTAAAAAAACCAAACCTCTACTTTTTTTTTTTTCATTTATTGTTTATACCTTTTTTAATTTTTTTCGGCCTCTTTTGGGAATTTTTCCTAAGCTCTATACATTATTCTAAATCGAATGGCACCTCGATCGTAATTTTCGGAGAATATATAAAAATTTTACCCAAAAAGGTACATGTTGTCCAGAATAGCATACCCTGTATTTTCATCTATCAATGAAATCACACCCTGTAGAATAAAATAGCAAATACATACTTAATTTATTTTTTGATTTACTTTTCTTATTTTTCCCGTTATTAACTTTTTGTACTTTTCTACATTTGCCATTAAAAAAAGGTGTTTGTATGTTTACAGGTTCAGCCAAGTCAAATTAGTAATACTTGAATTTAATTTTTAAGGTTAATACAGTGACCGCCAAAGAGTTGGACACATATTATTAAAATTAATAAAAGGTGATTCATTTAAAGGTACTTTAAAAAAATAAAAAATAAAAATAATAACTTTATTAAGTAATATTTATTACCATAAGGAAGAACTATATCTTATATTTATTTTTTTAAGATTATGGCTTTTAAATTGTCGCCTTTCACACAAAGTGTCGTAAAAACAGAAATTCAAAAATGAGTTACGCCGCCCTCAAGTTTACTTCGACTTGCCACACGTTTCCACAAAGTACCGTAGCTGCATGGGCAAAAACTCCCAAGCTATAGCAGACAAAACAAATGGCATATCTAACAAAATTTCATTTTTAAAATCACACTAAATGACGTAATTTAATTTACGACAATTTGTAAGAAATGCTTATTAATGCAGTATCAAATTCCACCAAGTGTCGTATGTGCAGTTAAGTCAGTTTGTGCGAAATATTTTCGTTAAGACTTTCGGGAACGTCGACGTAAGTGAAGTGCTAACGTCATTGTGTCATTGTTTGTGAACATAACCTATAAAACGCCGCGTTGTACCAGTAGTGTTTTTACTAGTAGTAGTTAAAAGTAACTAATTTAGTTGTGAAATATACATGAAAAGGTAGGAATTATTGACAAATTATTGTAAATGAGACTGTTTAATAAATGAAGAATTATAGTATTAGAATCAAGTGTACACTGTTTGTTTATACCTGAAGTTTTACACATTTTTCGGCATAATTATCAGATACATACATACGTAAATATTAATATTGTAAACAATAACCTTTGAACAAATTATAAACAACAATCGTTCGGATAAATTGCCTGAAAATACTAACACAAAATTTTATCAAGACAAAATATTATTGTAAGAGGTTGACTCTTTATTCGCTACGTGTTCAGTGCCATCTATAATGATAATCGTTGAAATTGGTAAGATTTTTCTGAAATTGTTGATATTTTAGAATTTTATAAAATTTTAACAATAATATTTTTTGATAGATAGATTTAGTTACTTTTGTTTAGTGCTTAAAAAAACATGAATGACAATAATCTTTATGTGTACATTATTTATTATTTCGTCTTTAAAATAACACATGAAATTGTAGACAAATAATTTCAGGATTCGTTTTTAATCTTTTCAGATCTAAACCTTGCACTATGGATGTTCTAGTTGTATGGAAAGATGGAACCAAAAATTATGTGAAAAAATGAATTGCGTTTAGTAGATGGTGATAAATTTATGGTAGGATCAAGAGTGAACATGCTTTTCAAACATAAATGGTACTTTGGAGAGGTAATTGATATCGAAGATGATAGTTTATTGAGTGACTCAGACAAAGAAGTGACAACCGAACATCATTCCCTCAGCATGAAAAGCTCTTCATATAAAGATTTTCCAATTAGCGAGCTCAAAGAAAATTTAATTCCAAAAATAATCTCAACTTGAAAGAAGCTAATGAAGGAGTCGAAAACAGAACTTTTAACCTGTCCGACGTAGATGAAGATAACTCATCTTCTCCACCTTCCCCATCACATGACTTAAACGCCGATCCACCTTTTAGACAATGTGAAGTGCGTAGCTGTATAAAGCGAGGATATCGCGAAACTTGGGAAAAGAATATAAAAGCCATGTGACTAAAAAACTGTACCAGCCAAAAAGGCTTATGTGTTCTTTGTGTATAACGTATAAGGAAGAAGGTGATGAAATAAAACTAAAATTAAAAAAGAAATATGAAAAACACACTTTAGAGAAAGTTAAAGTAAGAGAACTGACATAAGAATCCAAAGTTCAATCCTACAAAGATAAATCTATTTTATGTACTTGCCAATTAGTCGTGAAAGCGCAATTTTTTATAAAAGTTGTCTGTCTAATTTTAATTTCACTTTCTCTAATTATAGCGACTAAAGATTGTCTATGCTTTCCTTGTAAGGAGTCGATAATTAAGAGGGGCGCTCAGAAATATCTACTTGTGTGTTTAAAAGCTTGAAATATTATTCAGCACAAAGTATAAAATGTGTAGTTCTATATTCGGGTGGATGTTTTGGTCAAATTAAGAACTCGATTATGGCTGCAATGATGTTATATTCAGTTCAGAAATTTAAGGAAATCGAAACCATATCTCTACGTTTTTTCGAGACGAACCATGGACAAAATGCATAGAGATTCAGCGCATAGAGCAATAAGTACAGTTCTTTTCAAAGTTGGTGATATTTTTATTCCCAGTCAACTTCACCCTATATTCGAATTAGCCAGACGAAAATCTCCCTACAAAGTCAATAAATTAAAGCGACTGGAAAGCAAAGTAGCTAATATTGAAGTTAATAAATTAAACAGTGCTTCACCAAAGATAACAATGAAAAAATTCGATGATCTTACTTTACTATGTAAAGAGGATACTCCTGTTATAAGGCTTTCGGAACTCCCAAACTATTACTATAATTTGCCACACGAAAATTAGTTTGTATTTAGAAAACTGCATTTTTATTTTGTCTTTACTGTTACTGTTATAATTTAAGCTTTCTGGTTCATAAAAAGGATACCAAGTGGAATTTTATTTTTACTGTTTTTGTTATAATTTAAGTTTTCTGGTTCATAAAAAAGATATTTAGTTGAAATACATCACCTTATTATTCAAAAATGTTTTATTGCCAACTGTCCTATCTGTAGAAAGCCGAACCAAAAAAATCACACAAACCGACTTTTCCAAAAATCTGGAAAACTAAAGATTTTTTCACAAGTTCTATAAGAAATTAGTTTACTTGAAAAACATACTTTTACGTGTAATAAAATGAAAACTCAACTTTAGACAGTCTTTCAGTTATTCGTTTTTCGCTCTACTGTAAAAATTATAAAATGTTACTTACGACACTTTGTGTGGAAGGCGACGAAATGTTGGCCTTAACTGCGCCTAACATGGTCTGTTCTTAAGCTCCAATTTCCGAGCGCCATATCAATTCGTCAGAATCATAACGTGCACTCGCAGCTACTGCCGCTATATTTTCTGCACTACGTGCTGGATGTGGCTCATTTGGTCAAGAATTATCCAATAATGAAATTTCAAGTTCAAATTTTTGTGATGATACAGCAAGTACGCCGATTATCATAGAAAAAAGAAACTAAAGTTCTTTTTCTATGCCGATTATGCGTGGACCATAAGCTACCCGATGCGCACGAAACACATTTCTCGGAGAATGATGATTTTCATAATACAGTTGAAGAAGTTTTAAAAGTTGTGCTAGGGGCTAAGTGTTTCCAGGATAAACTGCCAAATACCATTACAGTTTGAAATTTTGACCCTCTCATCTACCCAAAAATACCTACTAGAAAAAGTATCTCTAAATGAATCACTCCTTAATTTATTGCCCACCTGTGCTTATCAAGTAACCAAAAAATAAATAATTACATCCGGTCATAGGCGTCCGTTGGGAAGATAATTAATAAAAATTAAATTAAAATATCAAAAAATGAGGTTAGTTGGCTCGATATCTAAAAAGTTATTTGAAAAAGGGTGTTTAGAATTTAACTTGAGATCGATGTGTAAAATTTGTAATAAGTATTTAAAAAATTAAAAAAGAAATTTTTTCTAAAAAAATCGGTTAATATACGAATCACAATTTTTTTCTTTAAAATAAGTTTTCTAACTATAAAGTGACGACCGAATTTGATTTATTATTATTTTTGTATTTTCTTTTACATTTAAAATGAGAAATTTAATAAAAATGAGATTTGGCAAGTATTTTAAGTGTGTACCTACACCTGTTTTTCTGGGAGCTGTATTAACATATTACAATCAAAATGTAGTAAGCCATAATATACAAAAATGGATGTTTTGGTCTCATGTCTGAAGAGTGAGTGAAACCCACAAATTTAGATTCGTCATAAAGGTAGTAGTAAATGTTTCGTATGACACTTTTTAAAATTCGGTAGCTTAACAGCGCTAGGACGTCACAAAGATGGCCGCTGGGCGAAAATCGTAATTAACCAGTCTAGTCTAGTATTATGTGTAAGGAATAAAAGTATCATACTAATTTTAATGCAGCATAATGACAGGATTATTGTTTGAAATATTACTTTGTTAAATACGTTAGTTTAATTAACTTATTACGATAAAAAGATGGCCACCGTGGTAAAATTATGGGTTACCAATCTAAAGTCTGGATTTATTCGTAAGAAATAAAATTATTATACAAATTTTAATGCAGCATAATGACAGGATTATTGTTTGTAATTATATTATGTAAAATTTAGAAGCTTAAACCGAATGACGTCACAGAGATGGCCGCTGGGCAGATATAGGTGCAAGATGGGGACTAGGCGTTTTTAATATTTTTGATTTAAAATCTGATATTATTAAAGAAAAATTTAAATTCAAATACAAATCCTAAATAAAAAATAAAATGCATTGTCATTATATTATACAGACTATCCAGTAATAGGGTTTACAAGAGGACAAATTGATAAAAAAATATTTTTCCAGAAAAAGTTATTCCTGATAAAAATCTTTGCTGTTAACAAAAACATGATTCACGAAAAGAAAATGTTATTTTGTATATAGGGTACGAAAAACTTGAAATGCATGATTTTTCTTTAAAAGTAAACTAACTTTATTTTTAATTTTTAAGCAAAATATTTAGGAAATTTATAAAGAATAGCATTTTAAATTACTTTATCATTTTACAGTTTTTCTTCTAAATAAACCAATTGCATATTAAACAAGTATTTCTGATACTAAACAACTTCTCTTTTTACATAATTTTTAATATTATGGTAAATAAAGGTACTTTCCTCTTGACCAATATTCATATTTTTTGACATACCTACCTCGTGTACTACTGCAAACAAAATAATATTTGATGATTGCATTTTAGGCTTTAGACTATGCAGAACTCTTTTTAAAAAATAACTTTTTTGTAAAATTAATGATAAAAAAGTTTCGTAAAATTAATAATAAAAAAGTTTTCCATATGGTGCGAACTTAAGTAGACACTTTATATAATAAATATGCTTTATCTTTTCTTTTTATCACATTGATCTTGGCTCTATGTTTAATCAAAATTGGTATGATACTTTTACTCCTTTCTCATAAAACTAGACTTTTGAATGGTTAATTACGATTTTTGCTCGGCGGCCATGTTTGTGACGTCCTAGCGTCGTTAAGCTACCGAATTTTAAAAAGTATCGTACCAAACATTTACTACTACCTTTATGACAAATCTTAATTTGTGGGTTACACTCACTCCCCAGAGTCCCCAGACATGAGACGGCACATGCCCTCTGGCTCAACGCCTATAACAGAAAAGACTATTTTTAACAAATATTATTAAACCTGAACAGATTTGCAAAGCAGTTGTCTTCTTATATTTCAATTAAAGTTAACTCACGCACCCAGTAATTATAACTCTTACTGATACACAAATGATATTTCTCATTTTATACCAAATTTATTTACAACATAAGTAGGCTTTAACATAAATAATCAAAACCATATTAATAAAATGATCTATCTTTATTAGATTTTTTAAATTACAATATAGCTCTTTAAAAAACAGGTAAGACCCTTAGAGTACTCTGCCAAATCTCATTTTTTAAGTTTCTTGTTTTAAATGTAAAAGAATATAAATAAGATTCGTAAATTGACAGTTTTTTTTTCGAAAAATATTGTTTTTCATTTTTCAAAATATTTATTTCAAGTTTTGCACATCGGCTTAAAATTTAATTATAAACACCTTTTTTAAATACCTTTTTTAGATATCGAGCCAACTAACCTCACTTTTTTACATTTTAATTTAATTTTTATTAATAATCTCCCTAACGGACGCCCATGAGCCGGATGTCATTATTGATTTTTTGGTTATTGGATAAGCAGAAGTGATTGCCAAAAAGTTTTTTAACTATTTCATAAATAAATAAAAAACCTATATGTGTCCAACTCTTTGGCAGTCACTGTATGATTAACCTATTACATATTGAAAAGTATTTCATCGTAGGTTTTTATTGCTTAAAAACCTAAAAGATTTTAAGGGTTCGGATTTATTGAAGCATACTTATAAAAGGTTTTAAGATACTCTTTAAAATTTCTTTTATAAATACATAGCAAAAGTATCTGCATAATAAAAGGCATTTCCACTGGCCTGTACAAACAAATTTAAACTTTCTCCGTGGTCGGTCTATTGAAGGTAAAGTCGCTCAAAATATAATCCTCGCAAATCCACTTATCTATAATTTTGCAGTCTCAAAATATTATAAGACTAATATACGAATACTATGTTGCAGTAAAAATTATCAAATTGGCTAAAATAAAATCTTGGTTTTTGTTACAAACC
Source organism: Listronotus bonariensis (assembly GCA_014170235.1). NCBI lineage: Eukaryota > Metazoa > Arthropoda > Insecta > Coleoptera > Curculionidae > Listronotus > Listronotus bonariensis. The sequence goes on along the minus strand of JACEGR010001622.1, from coordinate 136,294 downwards.
CTCAAATCTTGTTGATGTGTGATTACTTTAAGATAATAAGTATTGTGAAAATAAGAGGCTATTCTTGGTTTTTGTGACAGAAGGGCCGTGGTATCCGTTGAAAGTTAAAAGCTGATTAATTATAACAATAAATATGTATATTTCTTGTGTCTTACAAAAGAATAAGGTTTTTATTAAAACAAGGGTGTTACAGGATAGTGCTTTTAGGGGCAAATTCTACTATTGAAAATATGACAAAAACTTTCTATAAATATATGTACGCAAACCAACCACTTAATTATTTGCGAAAAGAAAATCGCCGAAAAACGTCAAGATATTTATAGAGGGGGAACATTTTTACAAAAATTGGACGGCGCCCCTTTAACCCCTTAACCTTAATGAGAAGGGGCAAGTATTTTATAACCCTTGAATTAGAATATAGAGTCAATTCCTTCACCAACCTTAAAATGGCGGTACTTTAAATAAAATATTACCTGAATACCTCATTCGGATGTCCATATTTCCGAAACTAATAAAGTTGGATATACTTAAGGTGGTATTTTCTTAAAGCTCTTTTAAAGATCCATTTAATTGTGATACTGGTGATAATATACAGAGTAAAAAAATAATATACCACATCAAGCATATTTAAGTTTATTCGTTTTAAAAATATGACCATTTAAATCAGCTATTCAGGTAATATTAAAAGTACTGCTATTTATATGATTTTTTTAAAATACGTTTCTCCTCAATAAATATTTTGACGTATTTCGGCGATTTTCTGGTTAATCTGTCTCTTTTCGCAGATAACTAAGTGGTAAGTTTTTAAATGAACACCCTAAACATTTTTTAATATCTTAAATATTTTTACCCATTTTTTTTTGACAATAACATGTATGGCAATAAAGGGGTAATTAACCACTAATTTATTCACATTTAATAAGTCCAGTGGCGTCACAAGCGGCAACTAAAGAAATATATTTAACAATTAATTAAGGATAAAAAACATTTTAGTTACAAGCTATCATTTAAGACACTGATTTCTGATTAATTCAATTCAAAATGTTTTTTTCCACCAAGATGATGGTGTTGCGTAAAAAGTGTTGCCTAGTCTATAATAGGTTTTTAATTTATTTAATTTTTTTATAATATTCTTAAAAACAAGATTTAGATGGAGCATAAGGAAAGAATAAAAACAATATTCAATATATTATCCGCAAAGTAGGTGCATAGAACATATGTAAACACTTTCTGAAAGATATTGTAAAATTATTTCCCTCACAAAATTAAATTTTATTAAATAATAGCATTAAAAATAGTTATATATTATACAAGGAAAAAATCTTTAGATTTTAGCTCGAGGTTGTGCTGCAAAGCGGGGGAAAACAATAAACCGAGAGCTAAAATCTAAAATTTTTCCCGTATATAATACACTTTTTTTCTGAGATGGGAAAAACGACTGCTTATTATAAAAACCATAATATAAAAGTCAGAAAATTATTCATTCAAAATTTGAAGTTTTAAACTGGTCGACTGGTATATTTGAAACACAATTAGACCTTGCATTACTATGGAAACCCTAAGGAAATTATTTGGTATCTGTCAATGTAATTTTTAAATTTGACGTATTAAAATTAAAACTTTAAAACTAAAAGCAACCGTTAAGTAGAAATTTGGAATATTATAAAGTTTAAAAATATTTGACTGGAATCCAAATTTAAGTAAAATGTAAGTTGTGTATAATAAATTATTCTAAAATAAAATATTTACCTTAACTTACGTATATTATGTATGTCCGGGAAAAAAATAATCACTTGTTACCCACGAGAAAAAGGTAATTTTATGAAAAGTCACATTTCAGTACCTGTTAACAGAGAAACAATGTCAATTTTTTTACCGTCAGGAAAAAATAATTTTTAGGGTATAATTCAGTATTATTTTTAGTTCTAGATTCGACTTTAAATAACTATTAAAAAAACACATTGTTTTGTTTATCATGTTGATATTTATTTACGCATCAAAGATTGTTTTATTTTAAATTTTGAGCGACAAAACATTTTTATTTTTATTTTATTTTTGTGTTAGCTATTTTTTTCTAAAATTACGTTCAGGCCAGGGCGCCAGAACTTCCGCTTAAGTTTTTGGGTATATTGATTAATTAATCGACCCGCTGGCTCGTAATGGCTTTTAAAAAAATATACATTAATATCCAACGGTTGCAATTATCAGTCTTAAAAGAATATTTTTGTAGTAAAAACATGGTCATAAAAACCACTTTGAAGTCCAGAATCAAAATATAATATGGTTAAAATTTTGTGAATTTATACAGCAAAGATTTCTTTTAGAAATCTGTATATTTAATGGACTTTAAAAATATTTTTAAAAGTATGAAGAACATTAGTTGACAAACTTTTTGAAGCAAATTTGCCAACTAAGATGATTCTGGCAAAACAACATATGTTAATCAGCCCCAAACGACTTATGTTTTCCGTAAAAAGCAAATACTTTATTTATATAAGCACATTTCCACGTTTTTCTAAAATCTTTAAATAAACACTCAATAAAAACCACAACAAAAACCAAACAATACACACGTACTCATTTTTTTACAATAATATTGGCTGTGGTGCCCACTGAGATGCCACTGGACCCAATAATCTTAATTTAGATAGAGCTTTACAAGCGCCTTACTACATTAAATAAGGGGTGATTTATCTAGAGGTACTATTTCTACTAGGTATTTTTAGATAGATGAGAGGCTCCAAATTGTCATGGTATTTGTGTTCAGTACTGTTTGGCAATTTATCGTGGAAAGACTTAGCCCCGGCACAATGTCTAAAACTTGTTTAACTATATTATGAAAATTATCATTCTATGAGAAATGTGTTTTGTGCGCTTCGGGCAACTTATGGTCTACACAAAATCGGCCTATTGAGCCGACTGTTTGCTTTAATTACAAAAATTTAAGCTCCAATTTTTATTATTGAATAATTATTGACCAAATCAACCACATCCAGCACGTAGTGCACAAAATATAGTGGCAGTAGCTGCGAATGTACGCGATGATCCTGACGAATCGATTTGTCGCTCGGAAATTAGAGCTTAAGAACAGACCATGTTAGGCGCAGTTAAGGCCAACATTTAAAGGGAATTATCTTTAAAAAATAAATGTAAGGTATGGTTCTTCCGTATGATAATAAAAATAACTTGTTTTTTTATTTTTTTGATTTTTTTTAAAGTACCCCCAATTGAGTCACCCTTTAGGTATATCACATTGTATCCAAATCGGTTGAAGCGTTTGTAAGATATTTTAAAAATACACATTTTATTTAAACTTTAACGCCCTGTTTCTCAGAAATGACGAGTTCGGACATCAGTTTATATTAACTTTTTTCATAAAAAGACATAAGAAAGCACCCCCTTAAGTTTCGTACCGTATATTTTTGGAAAACAAATAATTATTAATTTTTTTTTGCTTTAGCCCCGCTACTCACCAGCCAGGTGTGCAGTTCCGTGTTGGGGTCATAGAAATCAGAGGTCCGTTGCTCATACTTTTTAAACGCATTTTTCGGCCATTTGCAACCGCGCATCTCATATGTAATATTCCTCTCCCTTAAAACCTCTTTTTTTGTGGTGTAATAGGAAAATTTAAAAGTTATTTTATTTTACTTAATTTTATCTTGAGAACGGTGGAAGAATTGCCACCAAAACGTCGAATTTTAATTCTTCTTCAATTAAAAAGAATGTTATGACCAAACTAGCATTGTTACGCATCATATTATATCGATTTTTTTGCCCTTAATTCGTAAGTTCTAAAATAAGTATCAAAAACAGAGTTAAAATTGGGTTAATTTTATTAAAACTATAGGCTAGAAGAAAGTCCAGACACATTTCACAAATTAGGTTGATATATTCAAAGTTTTTGAAACATTTTGATTCAAAATTGGGAACATGATGTCCAAATAAAATTAGTGTTAATTTAATAATGTGTTAAGGAAATCTCATCTTATAGGCATAAGACTGCATAACAATTTTTGTTTGGTAAAAGAAAAATAAAATGATCTTAAATTAGGGCAACTAAATTATAAAAATTCACACCACAAAATAGTAAAAAGAAAAAGAAAATTTTAAAGTGATCATGTCAATTGTACTTTTATAGTACACCAAGGTATATTGGTAATATTTTTCAGAGTTCATTAAAATAAAGAAACATTAATTTTACCTTTAATTTTTTGTATTTTTTTTTGCTTTATTTTTAATTTAATTAAAACAAAGCAGAACTAAGGGGATGAAATGAGAATTAAAATTTAGTTATACAGGTTGTCTCTAAAAGGTCTGTACAAAATTCTACCACAAATTCCTTTTACCAAATCATAACGATCTAATGCAATTCACCCTAACCGAAAATTTGATCGATGACGAGATAGAGTATAGGGCCATAGCAGAAAGTGATTTTGAACCATTTTGGTGGGCTAAACGGCAACAACCAAAAAAGGGATTCCAGGTAAGTAAGCAAAGCAGCTTATGCGCTACCTTCAGCAAACAACCCATCTTTAAGAGATTTTTTTGGGTTCCTGCGTATGACTCTGACAGGGTGACACAGTTTCCATTTAATTTTAGTTATTTTTAATATTTTTTATTTTTAAAAAATTATTTTAAAAATTACTTGATAAAATTTACTATTTGTGGGTTCTTAAGCTGGGAAATCGAAATCTGCTCATGTTTATGTTGTGAAATGTAGAGGGAGTCACCAGTAATTCTTTACTTATGTTTAAAATGCCATAACTTTTTTGTGCTTCTGTATATTATAGCTCTAGTAGAAGTTCTATTGTCTCATATTTTCTAAACAAAAGAGGTATTCCTAGTTAATATGACTACGAGCAACCGTTTTTACATTATTTTAGATTAAAAGTAATTTGGTGGCGCCTTAAGAGGTACCTTAACAATTATTTCTGTACACTTTGTATCTGGAAAGCAACGCATTTCCGGACTTATGTGTGTCCAAAATTGGTAGAGAATGTATTGGGATATTGGAAACTATAAAAGATAGAAAGATGGTTAAATGGGGAAAGTTGTGTGCCATTCAATGGTTAATCTCATGCTGTTTTAATGACGGCTGTATCTTCTTTGGTTTTTAAGTTATTTTGAAAGAACTAAAAATGTGCATTTTATAAAAATTGCTGTACTTTTTTAATTCGAATAATTTTTGAAATCTGTAAAAACATTATTAGGGGATCTTTTTAAAAGCAATGCATTTGTGTATTCGGATTTAAATTTTGACGTTTCGGCTCTAAGATACCATCATCAACTTTAGTTTTTCTTATGGCGGCCATTTTGTTTTTTTACACATTTTTAAGAACGTTTTTTTTCTTTAAAATGATGTACAATACTTTATAGGTTTTTAAATTTTTATGTCAAAAATTGTCAAAATTAATTTTTTTCCGTGTTGGTCATGACTAAGGAGACACTGCGAAAGTCATTAGCCCTAGAAACAATTTTTTACTTTTATCAACTTATGTAGCCAAACAAAAATGGATATTTACCCTGTGTGCATCGGCACATAAAAATATTTAATAAAAGTTTCAAGCTGTAACCGTTCTAGCAGAAAAATAGGTTTATGTGCTCAAACACAGTTTTTTTAATTTTATACGTATTATCCATAACATACAAAAACCTAATTCATATTCTCCAAATTGTCACAAACACAATGATAAAACCTAATTATACTTACATACTAGTCTCTAAAAAAAACAATGTTCTCTCCACTTATTCTTATTAGGTACCAATTTAATTGCGTATGGAAATTAAAACAAAGCTAAACAAAATATTAGCAAAAAAACAATGTGTAGTAAGGGATCCCTGGACCATTTTTCCAAGTCCTTACTAACAAGCTTATTTTTTGTGAGTAGCTTTATTTCGACGATACGACCAACTTTTTCCTTACAACTATTTTCGTTGGTGATTGATGGTAGTTATTTGGGTACACGCCAAAAAATAAATTAAAAGTATAAAAAAATTAAACAAGTAAAAGGGAACTAAAATTGACGTTTCGGTGACAAGTCTGCCACCTTTGTCAAGTATGTCAAAATAAATTGAATAAAATTAAAAAATTAAAACATTAGCTATTATTTAGGTTTAAAATTTTTAAAATTTTAGTTTTTTTAGGAGATTCTGAAACCTTTGACATTAAATGTTAAATATGTTTGTTTGGTTATAGTGTCATTGTGACATACATAACTGGTTGCTGGTGTATTAATTATTAATAAAAAACGTGCTGAGTTACTTGATTCTTAGTTTTCCTTACTTCAGTATTAATAATATATACGCGCTTTCTTTGAGTTTGCGTTTTTAGAACAAGTTTCCTTTGCTAAAATGCTCGAAGCATCCCAGTTTATTTTGTGCTTATTATCAAATGCGTGTTGACAGATTTTTGATTTATGAAATTCTATGTTTTTAATGTATGATCTGTATCTTTTATGCGTTTGGCTAATAGTCTACAAGCAGTGAGGTCCTAAATTCGGTCGCCCCTTCTAACTTTTGAACCGTTCGGTATATTTTCATGAAACTTGAAACAATATTTTATGACCAAGGTCTGCAATTTTTACATATCAATGACAGCTCTAAATGTCAAGGTGACAGCTGGGCGTTATATTGTGAAAAAAATTAAAAGAAAAGGGGGATCTTGTGGCACATCATTTAAAAGCTACTGACAGGTGCTTTACAACCATTGAATATAAAGTCAATACCTTCACCTACTACAAAATGGCGGTACTTTAAAAATTACCTAAATACCTGATTTGGATGGCCATATTTCCGAAAGTAATTAAGTTAGATGTACCTAATATAGTATTTTCTTAAAGCTCTTTTAAAGATCTTTTTAATGGTGATATTGGTGGTAACATACAGGGTAGCAAAAAAGTATATTTTTTTAATGACGCACCCTGTGTATTATATTACCATTAAAATGATATTTAATATAGGTATAGGTATTTAAGTTATTTTAAAAGTACCGCCATTTTGTGGTAGATGAAGGTATTGACTTTATATTAGGGTTGAAAAGTAACTATCAGGAGCTTTAAAATGATGTGCCACAAGACCATTTCCTTTTAATTTTTTTTTCGCAATATAACGCCCAGCTGTCACCTTGACATTTAGAGCTGTCATTGATATGTAAAAATTTGCAGACCTTGGTCATAAAATACTGTTTCAAGTTTCATGAAAATATACCGAACGGTTCAGAAGTTAGAAGGGGGGCGACGGACTTTAGGACCTCACTGTATATAAAACTTATTACATTCGCATAGTATTTTATCAATGACATTTTTTGTATTTTCATTTAAGTTGTATGGTTTTGTTTTCGTTAACTGGGATCTAATAGTGTTTTGTGTTTTAAAGATTGTGCCACTATTAAATTTATTTCCTATTCGTTAAATTTCATTTGATACTTCGGGAATGTATGGTAAAAATAAGAGAGTAATAGGTCTATTTTGATTTTGTCTTATATTTTGAGTTTTAAATTTAAGGAAACAATTATTTACGTTGGTGGTAGCATACAATGGTAGCAAAGAATAATAATGTTAATTTGATAAATAATATCAAAAAACCAGGATGACGTACCTCGCAATTTGTAGGACAATGTGGGTGTTTAATTATATAAATATAATTTAATTAATAGAAAAAAAACAGCTGGTTAATAGTTATTTTTCACCACATCGTTAACCATATATGTTGGTGGTAGGGGAATCTTTGATGAAACCTTACATTTTGTAGAACAAATATTTTTCGGTTTATTTAGATAATTATCTTAAAAATTATCAGAGAAAATCCTTGTTTTTAATAAATTTTCGATATTTGTCAAATCAACACATTTATTTCCTGCTACCCCTGTTAGCTACCACCAATGAAAATTGTTGTAAGTAAAAAGTTAAGCGTCTCATCAATAATTATCTTAAAAATTATCAGAGAAAATCCTTGTTTTTAATAAATTTTCGATATTTGTCAAATCAACACATTTATTTCCTGCTACCCTGTAAGCTACCACCAATGAAAATTGTTGTAAGTAAAAAAGTTAAGCGTCTCATCAAAATGAACCTACTAACGAAAAATTAGCTTGTTAGTAATGACTTCGAAAAATGGTCCAGGGATCCCTAACTGGTAATACAAACATTAAAAAATATTTTGCAGACAGTTGACCTTATTTTTATAAAACCCACAAGAGCTGCCATAAAAGAGTTAAACTCTTTTTAAATATTGTTTTATTAAGATACCTATGAAAATTATTAAATTTAAAATAAAAAAATATAGCAAAAAACAAACATAATTTAAAATAGTAGGTTGGTAATAAGTGTAGATAACAATATTTTTTCACAGATTATTATGTAAGTAAAATTTTGTTGTTCAACTGTGTTTGTGCCAATCAAAAGACCTAATGAATTTGGTTTTTGTATGTTATGTTATGGGTAATAAAATAAAACAAAATATTTTTGAGCACATACACACATTTCTGATAGAAAGTTTACAGTCTGATATCATTAACACATATTTTAATGTGCCGATGCACTTTCTTTATTTATAAAAGTTAGAAATAAACTTTCATTACCGTTCCCCACACAGGTCCCTATTTGAAATTGAATGGCAATTGTTTCTAGAGCTAACGGCTTCCGCAGTCATAGCGAACTCCTACAAAAAATAATTTTTGACGATTTTTGACATAAAAATTAAAAATGCCTATAAAGTGTTATACATCATTTTAAAGAAAAAGAAAAGTTCTTTTAAATGTGTAAAAACAAAATGGCTGCCATAAAAAAACGAAAGTTGATTATGGTATCTCAAAACCGACACGTCTAAATTAAAATCTGAATACACTTGTTCTTAAAAAGTTGTAAATCTGTAATGTATTTACGTTTCGTTTAATTAAATATGACAGAATTATTTAAACCCTTAAAGGAAAATTGTGAATATTTGAAACTGTATACACAAACACTGATGAATCTCATATCCGCATTAAATATTACTTATAGAGTGTCAGACTGGTCGAAAGAACGGACGCAAATATGAAACATCTATGAACATGAAACAAAATATCATTTGGCTTTTCTCCAGAATAAAAATATTTAATAAGTATATTAGAAAACTTAAACTTTTCATATATTATGAAAAAACCTGTTTTGCTTTGCAATAATATAATAAAAATTCAGATTATTTAAAAAAATGAACTAATAGGTAATAAATTATTTAATATAAAATTATTATTTTTATTTAGGTTGAAAAAAATTAAAAAAATTAAAAGTTAAAAAAATACTTACAACTAAAAAGATGGTCTAAATTATTTTATAATAATCTAATCATAAAATAAGTTCTTAACGAGGCTGCGAAACATAAAATGATCCCTTGGAAGCGCCTCAAAAATGTGAAAACTTTTTATTTTCGAAGGTGCAGACTTTTTTGATTTAGATTTTTTTTTAGGACGATTTTGGATTTTGCCATAGAGTTACCCCCTCCCAGAAAATGAAATTACTTATCCACGCCACTACTACAAAATACTTATTATTATTTTCATTTCTAAAATATTTGAAAATAACCTTATCAAATCCTGTAAATAGCCTTGACTTGGGATTTTTGCTGGAAGTTGCTTAAAATTTGGTCAATTATACCTTTAGGTACTGTGGTTTTAAAGGTACTTTTTATGCAAGGTACATCCCGTTTTGTTCTAGAAAAATGTCCCATTAGGTCCAAAAACACAATTTTGCGGCCCCTAAGTGGCCATTGTCCCAGTCCCAAACAGGGAATTTCACTTGGCCATAAAACTGGCGAGCACAGTTTAAGGTACGAATTTAGACCTACAAAAATCCAACTATTACAATTGATACGTCCAAAACTTGATTTTTCGGCCCCTAAGGGTCAAAAACTTTTGCCCTAGTTAGACCAGAATTTAAAAGTAGGTACATAAAAATTCCACTGTTGTGATTGCTACGTCTGGAACAAGATTTTCCAAACTGGGAATGTAACAGGCCAAAAACTTTTCGCGCATAGTGTAAGGTCGGGAATTTAAATGTGTAAGAAAATAACACTTTTGTAATTGCTACGTCCAAACAATGACTTTCCGGCACCTAAAGGGTCATTTTCCCCGTACCAAACAGGAAATTTCAGTTAGCTGCAAACCTGTCGACCAAGCCTTATCTCGAAAACCGTATTTTAGGACCTATTGAGGCCATTTTTAGCCCATGGGGCCAATTTCAGACGTGTTTCTGAGGTCAAGATCGAATTTAGCGTCGAAATGTATGTATATTGTGTATGATTTTTTTGTGGAGCTGTACAATAAGTCCGTCAAGCCACCCAGGTCACTAAAGTTCATTTAAAAACAAATGACATCATGGGCGCCGCATGGATAAAATCCCGGGTTGGGGGGTACCAGGCAATTACCGTTGAAATCGCTTATTTTGCATTATTTTTTGCATTAATACTACAAAAATTATCTAAAATTACACAACCGTTTTAATTTTTATGAAAGAATATGAAAACTTCAAACCAAAGTAAAAAATGTACCAGAAATGATATACAATATTACTAAATCTTAAAACTAAAAATAAAATTACACTGAAAATAAAAATATTATTCTTCATCTATTTTGACCAAATTCATTTATTACATCTTTGATAAAAAATTCCTTTTCTGCTTCAATTCGTTGCCTATGAACGCAAGAGGCATAGACCACGATCTTGCGACATTTGCTGTATTCCCATTAGGCTCTAGAACGGCGCAGAACGACACCAAAAGAGTTCCTTTTAATGTCAGTCTTTTGTATTTTTGACACTTTTGACACTCTTGGCAGTTTAATAACGGTTTCGGGCGGTACTACAGCATAAAAGGATTACACAAATTGTAGAACGCAATTAAGTTTTTACACGTCTGGGGGAACCGCCAGACTGAAGAGCAAGCGAGCGATTTTTTTAAAACAGATTGCATAAGTGCAAGTGGCCACTCCGACACTCAGCGGGTGGGCGAAAATTAACATGCAGCCTTCGCATTCCGAAAAATTGCTCGCTCCCTTGTCGCACGCCAGCTCTTCATTCTGGCCGTTCCCTGTGTGCTGAATGAACGTTTCATTATTACCGTTGTTGGTGGCATGGTTTAAAACATTTTAAAAAGTTGTTTCATGGTAGGAAAATAAGTACATTAATTCAAGTCCGTCGAAACAGCGTTGAAGGCGGTACAAAATACCGGGGCCCGGACTGATGGAGAAGGCCCGCGCGGGATGAAAAACGTAAATGAAGCAATGGAGTGAGGACCTTTTTTTGCTCTTTAGCTTTTTGAAAAGATATAAAGAATATTAGTTTCGACAAAGTGAGAACCTTTTTTTTTTTTTTTTTTTTTTTTGATCTTCAAGTTTTTTTAAGGGTAACTTTGAAAAGTAATGTAAGGTAAACAATATGACTTTGGAGGAAGTGAGGCATTTTTTTTTTCTTTTGCTTTTAAACTTTTTTCCCGTTAATTAATGGGTCCGTAACTTTTACTTATACTGGGGCCCGGCACGACTCTCGGCGGCCCTGCATTCATTTTGCACATCTCCTATTTTCATATCTTTATTTTTATCAATTGATTGTTGTTGCCAATAGTGGAGCCATGTTTTACATTCATTTTTTTAAATTTTACAATTCATATTTGGCAAAAAGGTTTTCCCATATTTCGGTTCGGTTTTCTTTTTGATGGCAAGCGCTTCCCTCCCCAGCCGGCGCCCATGAATGACATCTGGATTTTTCTTTTTGCAAAAGCTTTTCTTTTGCTTAAAAGAAAGTTACTTTAAACTATGAGAAATATTAACATTGTGCCAATTGTTATATTTCTTGACTGGTATACAAAAATTTAATATTTTACGTTAGGTTTATATCAAGCATGACATATTAAATTAACAAATATAAAAGCAACCCAAATAAGCGTCGGCAACTTTCCATCGGTTTATAAATTTAAACATCTCTGAGTGAGTCGTTTGATTGAATATGATCGGGTTAGTTTAAAGGGGTCTAAAACGAAATTAGTTAAGCAAAGGCGTAAGATTCGAGATGTTACTTATCAGCGTTGAATATCAACTAATGAACGGTGCAAGTTTTCGGTTCACTGGGAATATACTGGTGCCATTATATTATAACTTCGATATGTCTTTATCAAGTTAAAAACTTATAAGTACTTTAATTCAATTATTCATTGTTTGCTTTGTTAAAATATAGGAACACTTATTACTTTTAGGGAATAATATTTATAAATTAGCTAGTTAATTTAAAAATATTTTTTGGCCCAGTTACTAACTAAATATTTTAGGAAAGAAATTAAAAAGTTGTATTATAAGAGTGTTATGTCTTTTTTAATTTATCGTTGGTGCTAGTAGCAAAGATTTTTTATGTCAAGAATAGAATATATACCTAGGTATTAATATTGTGACTATATTAACTGTAAGTTTTACACCTAAAAAAATATTATCTGAATTTATCAGTTTAATGCTGCCGTCACACATTGAGCGAACTTGTAGCCGAACTATTTGTCGAAACATTTGGAAAACTATTTGTTAGCAAGCGGACTCAAGAAAAGTTGAGTCAATCAAAGCGAATGCAGACGAACTACCCGACCACACAATGGTGTTTGAAAGTTTGTTGTAGTTGGCCCAATGTCTGGCGGCGGCATTACTGTAGTTTTGTACATTGTAGGTCAAAATTGTGCATTGGTGTTAGAATATTTTAAACAACGGTGACAACAAAATAATGAAAAAAGTAATGTCAATGATTATTCATTTTATATATTTTTGGTATCCGTCCCTGTTACTCAAAAACATTGCTATGTCAGTTTGTTGTCTAAAATTATTTTAAAAAGTTTTAAATTATGCCAAGAAAAGGCTACAATAGGTATAATAAGCAGTCGCAGTTTTAAATATCATGGCATTTTTTCAACTGGAAAAGGAACAAGTCCAAAACGGAATAGCACTTCAAACTAAGAATGTAATACAGCGAGCTGCAGATGCAACAAAATTGAACCCAACAGCGATCACAAATATAAAGAAAAATAGGATAAAATCAGACCAAGATTTCGCGAGCAAAAACCAAAATTAAAAAACATTTGAAAAATATAATTCGGGACACCATTTATTCTATGTATGCCAGAAAAGAATATGTAACACTGGAAACAATAAAGCAAAAGTTTACGAAAAAAAGTTAAATATTTTGAGTTTTCCATCGAATTTTTAAGAAGATGGATTAAAAGTAGTGGTTTTAAGTGAAAAAATCCAATAACAGAAAACATTTAAAAAGATTTGCCAGATATTGTACATTAAAGAATATTTTTTAAGGGAATATATCAAAAATGAAATTTTAGGTCCGAAAGGTTTTACTCAAGTTTTTATTAACGAGACTTGAATTTCAAGCAAGGGGTCCTTTCGTAATAGCTGGCAAGATGACACCAAGCACAACGATTCAAGAAAAAAACAATAAAGGTAAAAACATACTATTTTTTTATAAGTTAACACACAAGTTTCTTATGAATCTTTATAATTTCGTCTGTTTTATATTTTTATCAGCTTATACAACTACCTACCATTTTTTTTATGGTCGGTCTAATCACACAGTGTGGGAGCTCTATGTAATATAACTCTACCTAATAAATTAAACCTTTTTTCTGGTAGAATAGGTGCAAAGATGATTGAGGTTTAGGAGAAACTAAGTTATCTTTTTTAAGGTCATCGTTATATTGTTGTCCACGCCAAAGATGGCTTTATCAAGGGCGCAACTTTAATATTTAAAAGTAGATTGAAGACGGGGATTACCATGACAACATAAAAAAAATTGACTACTGGTTTAAAACTCAGCTGGTCCCCAATCTTTCACCAAAATCAATAATCATCGTGGATAATGCAAGTTTCCATTCTGGTTTGTTAGCAGTATTGCCTAAAAATCTTGGTCAAAGCAAATATTAATCAAATGGTTAAGGAAAAATAATATTGACTTTTAAGAAAAGGCAATAAAAGATCAAATATGGGATGTTGCATGCATTAAGTGCCCTAGTGAAAAAAATACTTTCTTGATGAATATATTAAACCGTTAGGATACAAAATTTTGCTACTGCCACCATACCATTGCCAGTTTAATGCATTTGAAATGGTGTGGTCGGTTACAGTTTTAAGGGTTCCTCATTAGAAGTTCTATCTACATGGGAAAGGCTAATAGATCATTGGCAAAAATATGTAATTTATACAGAAAAGGTAATTCAAGAGGCTTGGGAGGCAATACAAGTTTGTGATGACTCTGACATTCCGCCACTTCTAATTACGACTGACAAAGACGACGACGATAATAATATCATTGACTTTAGTTCTGATTCTGACAATACTGACCAAACTTATTAAACTTTTTGTTCTTTTAAATTATATTTCATGATCGTCATTAAAATATTTAAACAAATCGCTACAAGTACATTGACTTGGCAACGCACTTTATTTATTTATTTTATTTTTTGAGTTCTTATGTTTTATTTTTTGAATTGGTATTCTTATTTTTTTGTGTTTACATGTTCACATATATATAAGGAAGTGTTTGTTTTTTCATAAACAAGTTTATTAATTTGTTAGTTCTTTTATTTTTTGATTCAAATTAAAATAATTTTATCCCATTTTTGTTTATTTTATTGTTATTAGACTTAACTTTGTTACATTTGCTACTTTTTTTATTACATTTTCAATTTAAAGTGCGATTTTATTTTGTACTGGTTCCTCTTGCAGTTGAAAAAAGCCAATATACATTTTTTTAAATTAATGCCTTTGTTCATCATCTAATGATTAACCACATTCATTTTTGTTATAAGCTTGTAAATAAATAAATAAATACTGTAAGATTTTATGTAGTTATAGATAAATGCAAAAATTATTGTATCCAGACTATATAAAATAGTAAATTCATGAAACAGGCACTTGGAGCGAGCAATTCTAATTTCGCTGTGCACCAGTTCACTTAAAATTCGAACCAGCTCGGTGCCAGTTTACTTTTTGCAAGATCAAGAGCGAACCGAGAAAATGCGCATTGTCACCGAGCTCGTTCAGTTCCCTTCTGCGGCACCGCCAAAAACAACGGTTCCAAAAGCTTGAATTCCCCGAGGGTAATACCACCACCGTGAATACGAAAATTTATCGCTCAGAAAGCGGGCAAATTTATTAAACACGCACATTTATTGCTTGACAAAAGAACTCTTTGCGTGAATATGAAAATTGGCACTGCACTACCAGAGTTCGAGCTTACTGCGCACTGGTGCGACTGCGTGAATTCACAATAACAAATCATCTTAGGTAGTAAAGTTGTATAACTTGTTAGGAAAATGCAAAAACAAAATGGTATATTACACAGTGTTGTTTAACATTTATTTTGTTTTGTAACAAGTTTCATGTTATTTGTTATTCATTCGATGTCGGTAAAGATCAAATAATGTTTTAGAACTTTACTTTTATAAGACACACCTTACCTTATCTAAACTGGAAAACATGTTATTTAAATATCCACACAACAAAGTTGATACCAAATTTTTGTACACTTTAGCAATTCAATTTTCCGAAATTTCAAAATTTTTAATTATTAGCATCATCAATTTATCGTCTTCAGTCATTTTTTTTTAACTACAGTGATTTTTGATTGTCAAAAACGACATTAATGACGCATGGTCTAGACTTCGCGTGATTTTCTCGCATTAAAAATATCTATTTTGAGATTCCAGAATACATTTTTGACTTTTCATACGACATTTTACAAATCTCGCTTACGACATGGTCTAATAGAGATTCGAGAATACCCTTCCTCGCTGCGCTTTAAAATACTTGCTAAATCAATATTTCTTAATTTAGGAACGCATTAAAAAAACAAACTATTAATTTCTTAACGCGATAGTATATTTTTTACCCTATTATTAATTGCAAAAAATATTTATAACCATCGATTTACGCCATACGGTTTTTCTCACCTGGGTACGAATTCTGGAATCTCGCACAAAAATTTCGCCTGCAAGAAATGTCGCACGTTTATGTCGAACACTTTTAGAAGGTGGTTCTCGCATTAAAAATGTCTATTTCGAGATTCCATAATACATGTTTGACTTTTCATGCGACATTCTACATAATATCTCCGTACGACATTGTCTAATAGAGATTCGAGAATATCCCTGGATAACGTCATTACAAATAAGTATTTGGAGGACTTTAGCTAACCTAATAAACCAAATCCCATAACCTCAAACTGTTATTTTTTTACTGTAGTTGTAATAATCTTAAAAACCTTACATTTTTGGGGTAACTAAAAATCTTACCTTGTATATTTCTTTATTATTTTAAATTTTGCTCCAAAGAACTCGCAAATGTCTACAGACAATTTCAAAACAAATTCGAAATTTTTTTTTTTAGAAGGTGACTCCTTGTTTAAAATAACAGGTAGCTTGTTGTATAAATAATATTGGGTTAAAAGTAGGGCTGGCAACCGGAACCGGTTTTTCGGTTAACCGGTTTTCGGTTAACCGCGGTTTTGGCCAAAACCGAAAACCGGTATTCGAAAACCGGTTTTCAAATACCTGTTAACCGGTTTTCGGTTAACCGCGGTTTTGGCCAAAACCGAAAACCAGTATTTAAAAACCGGTTTTCGAATACCGGTTAACCGGTATTTTAAAACCGGTTTTCGAATATCGGTTAACCGGTTTTAAAAAGCGGTTTTCAAATACCGGTTTTTCAGATAATCGGTTTTCGAGAACCGTTTTTTGGATAATCGGACCAAAATCTAAAAGCGGTTCTTCGAATATCAATTAATAGGTTTTTGGTTGATTGCGGTTTATATCTGAAAAAAGAAAACCGTTCATTTCGTAAAATCGGATATTGGTTGACTGATTATACAGGGTGGTTCATTTAACCTTAGACAGGCAAATCACCAGAAAACGGCGCATTTTAGAAGAAAATGTTTCTAGTAAGAATTGTTTGAAAAGGGGCAAATTTAATAGTATTATGTTTGGAGAACCGTTTTCGGTTTTCGGTTTTAAAACCGATTTCGGTGTATCGGTTTTGAAAACCGGTTTTTAATACCGGTTTTTGCCAGCCCTAGTTAAAAGTCAACCATTACAGGTATTTAGGTATTTATTTTTTATCCCAAAAACAAAAACCGCTAAAATAATGCAAATTTGATTGGTATATGATGTTAAAAGTGCCATAAAATAGTAATAATATTTTCAATTTTTACATTTATGTTAAAAATTTTAAATTGTAGAGCTTTATCTTAGAAAAACGCAGTGGCGTACCATTTTTTCTTTAAAAATATTTACCTTAAACCACTTATTCAGCCATGAAACTTTAAATAGTGTCAACCCTCACTTAGCCCAGGATTTTAAAAGCCAACCCTGGCAACCAATGGCATGGATTCGTGATGAAAAAATCCATATTTACGAGAACAGAAAAAAGAATGAGGGGTCCATTTATATACCCAGATCTTAGACTAAAAGGGATGTACAGTCAGAACAAAAAGTCTTTATCATCATATTTTTGTGTTTTAGAATTACCCAGATAAACAAAACTATGATTAAGTTAATATTTACAGCTAAGTCAAACAACAAATAATTTAAAAACAACTACAGAATATTTTGTTTAGACGCACAAAAACACAAAGTAAATGGTGCTCGAAATGGTGAGTGGAGACTTTTTGTGCTGATTGTATAATTACCTTAGATAACTTGGATATTATGTATAAGTTTGTTAATTTTTACTGATAATTATTAATCTAAATTTTAAGTGACTTACCTCCCCCATTTTCATAACAAATATAAGGAAATCTCCAGACGTTTCCAAGATCTACAGCAAATCCAACCACAGCCAATAAAAATTCTACCTTTTTGTTCCATGTTTCTCTTCTTCTTTCTGGAGTTAATCCGACTACTACTACTCTAGTAACGTTGTCCTTATTTGACTTGTAGGCATTTTTAGAAGTATCCTTGTTACTACCTAAAATAAAATAAACACATATCTATAAATGTGTTAAAAAATATTATGTACATTTTCTTTACAACATTGTAAGTTATCCAAGATTTTAATTTACAAAATTATGCTGAAATTGAGACCAATAAAAACCAAAGTAAAGTAATTTGCAACACATTTATAGTAATAATACAGGCTCTTTAGGTATACTGAAATTGAAAAAAAAATTAATGTATTTACAGGGTGGGTCAAATTCGACACATTTTATAGAAAACTTGTGTTTCTAGTGTAAACCGAAATCTGCTATTTTCCGTCATTTACTCGGTACATTGTGTTTTTAATTTTTAGCGTTTTCTTTAATGCTTTTTTTAATCTAGTATTTATGATTTATTTATATACTTTTTGATCTTATATAGGACAACCTCTATATTTGACAATTTTCAGATCGCATAGCCATAGATTTGCGGTTGTTCAAGATTCTCATCACACTGTATTAAACATTTTAGCATATCATACTTTTCTTCATTTTGACTAGTTGGATGATTATTTAATATATTTGGCATTTTCAAAAATCTATGATCAAAGCAGTCAAAATTTTATTTTTCAAAAAATTAACGTTAAGTTGAAATTATTAAATATCACTTTTAAACTAACTTAGAATTATTATAAAAGAATCACTATTTTAAAAATATATTTTTAAATTATACATATTTATACTCATGGTAAATATAAGTAATAATCATTTTATTGCTCTTAGGTTCAACTGATGCCTAAGATCTCACTGTAAATTGACTGATTGATAAATTTGAGTTGAAATAAGCTATTCTTACTCTTAATACAAAGAAAAATGTATGTTCAAACTATACAAAATTTTATTGTCAACGGTGAGTTTATATCCTACCCTCGAATAGTGACATTTTTTTTATAAGACTCTTGCTTTAGGTAGTACTGCTACTTTCATAAGTCCTGTAAGGCAGGCAAAACTGATCAGTGCAGAGGGTCCAGGTGAATGACACAAAAAGCTGGAGTTTTTCTCTTAACTGTCAAAAAGGGGAGATCTCTTTTCATCCTATACTATGTTTCCCTTAATAATATCCCAGAAGCAATATCCAAATTAGGTTAGGATTTAACTAAAATTTATGTATATTCTCAATGTAACTAATTTAAAATAAAATAGAGAATGGCTATAGTATCTAAGAAATGATAAAATATGTTTATTTCGTTTAAGCGATGCATCAAAGCAAGTATTAAATTTGGATCTTTTTAAAATATATCTATGATCAATCTTATTACTACATATAGTTGCTCCTATTCATGCATATGTTAGGTTCAAACTGAATATATTAGGCTTAGGTATAAAATACTTTTTTTGTTTGTATAAATCAACTAAAGGTGACCACAAGACCACCAAAAAAATTCTATCCTACCTTAGATACAACCTTACTTGGGGGCAAAATTAATGGTACACGACCAAAAAAGTCTACTCAAAAGCTGGATAGACCAAGTTAAAGGAATAAAGGAATTATTGGCCATGGTCTACCCAAAGCCTCTCTAGCAACCCAAGACAGAGAAGAATGGAAATACCGCTGAAGAAAAACAATTATGGAACTTTTAACCCCTGGGCCACTTTGAAGAATTTAAATACATTTTTTTACTTTACTAGTTTCTATTATTATTTTTTTAGAGTGTATATTAAGTATTGTGTATTTGCTTTCAAAATGCATAATAATACACTGTATGATATACGTAAATAATTAGAAATTATTTATTTATTTAAAACGTACTTTACTTACCATAGGTCCTACTGGGAGACTTTTTAAAATTATTTTCGGTGGTTCCATCTGTAGCATTGTTACTTGTTGGACTTTTAGCGTTGTAATTATTTTCGGCGTGATCCGTGCTGTTTTGGTCAGTGCTGTCCTCTGTAGCGGCCATTTTAAAGATAGTGTGTTTGGGATGGTACTAATGGTGGTTCTTAAAAATGTATACATGCCTAGAATATTAGTATGTATAAGTTATTTTTAAATATAAACTAAAAATAGTTAGGAGTATACGTATAAATTGAGTATCGCATTATTTTATAATATATTAAATGGAAAGCTGTATATATATATATATATATATATATATATATATATATATATATATATATATATATATATATATATATATATATATACAGGGTAATGCATCGCCGGGCGAGACATAGGAAATCCCATGTAATTTTTAATGGGGTTAATTATTGGCTCCCCTAATTATTTTAGAGAAAAATTCTATTGAAATTTATTGAAGAGCATACAAATGTACCTGGTAAAAACTTTAAATTTTTCGGTTTAACCCGTTTGCTAGTTAGATGCTAATATATTTTTAAAAATTGTTACATTATTATCGCCTCATATTTATGAACAACAATAAAAATACCAGTTAGCGTGACATTACGTTGTCGTTTTGAAATTTAGTGCTTATGCATATATATGTATATATATGTATATGTATATATATATATATATATATATATATATATATATATATATATATATATGCTTCAATTTTTCTTAAACCATTTCTTATAATTACTTTTGTTAACTTTGTTTCTTGGGCTTGAGGTTTGAGGAACCTCAATCCCAAGAAACAAAGTTAACAAAAGTAATTATATATATATATATATATATATATATATATATATATATATGTATATACAATAGGATTAGTGTATTTTTACCGAAAAGTTAGAGTGTTAAAGAAAACTGCACCAATCATAACTTTTGTCGGCTTTTTAGTAAAGGTCAATATGATTTTTCTTTACTAATTTTTGAATATGCATATATATTTTCCATTTAAATTTGAAGTTAATGCACGTAAAAATATATATATATATATATATATATATATATATATATATATATATTTTAATTTCTAATGCTTATAGCCACTTTTTACTATATTGTAAATCATTTTTATACGACTGCAATGTAAAACGCCTAAAAACGCACGCCAAAATCATTTTGAAAGTGACATTTTGTACATGCCGTGTGCAATCTTTGCGCAAACGTTCAAATTTACGACTGGTAAGGTAGTAGGACACTGTTAATATTATTGGTAGGGTTGTCTTATTTTAACTTTACCTAAAAATCAGATTTCCCTTAATTTAGTGTTTTGTTCACGTAATATGAAGCACACCAGTGAATCTAATGACCCTTTGAAAATAGCAAAGCAAGTCGCAACTATATCATTGAGCTTATTACCTGAAAAATGGCGAGAAAGGTATGAAATTGCTCATAATAAGTTTATGGCTTGGAGAGACAACAAAAATATTAAATTAATCTCTGAAAATGCGACGTTAGTCTATTTTGAAGAACTTTTAAAGTAATATAATTCATCCACTCTCTGGTCCGAATACTCAATGTTGAAAAGCACGGTGAAGTTAAAAAAACGATATGGGTAGTTACATGAAACTGGTTGCTTTCCTCAAAACAAAATAAGAAAAATTATATTGCAAAGAAGTCAAACATTCTTACAGAAAAGGATTTTAATCGGTTCCTATCTACTGATTTGCTTGTTAAGGTATTTTATATTAGATAATAATAATTTAATAAATTAGGAGCCAATAGCATATTTTAACTTTTAGACCGTCGTGGTAATTGGATTAACAGGAGCTTGTAGGCGGGATGAGCTCTGTAAATTAACGATTGAGGATATCAGGGACTTCTGATTCAGCATTACTAGTGAAGATAAAACACACAAAGAATAAACTACCTAGATCGTTTACCATTACAGGTACTTTTATAAAATCTGCAAAAATATCTTAGCCTGCGTCCCTCAAAATATAACAGAAAAAAGGTTTTTTTCTTAATTATTGCAACGACAGATGCACAAGACAGGTTGTTGGTATTAACAAAATAGGAAATATGGCAAGAAAAATAGCTGAATTCCTGAATCTGCCGAATCCAGAAAACTACAGTGGTCACTGCTTTCGGCGATCATCGGCCACAATATTAGTTAATGCAGGAAGTGACTTGCCGACTTTAAAGCGCCATGGGGGCTTCAAATATCTAATAAAATAATGGAGTCTGTAAAGCCATCGTCCAGCAACATTCCCTCGAAACCCATGTTGCAGCCTTTGCCAAGAAGTAACATAGTTCAGAGTGCACATTCATCAGAATATTCTTTAAACATTATTTAAAATCATCATGAGAAGAAAAAAAGACCTTCCAATAATGAATTTAGAGAACTGTGAATATTACTATTAATTATAACTTCAATTAATATTTTATTGTTATTTCACTAATTTATATAAACTTGTTTAATTATAATTGTAATTAAATAATATTGTTAAAAAATTAAATAAATTAACAACAAATTTTTATTTTTTTGTGGTTGTAGTTGTTATGTGCAGTCGAATAAAAAGTATAGTGAGCAACACGTTTGAAATCGCCTCATTGCACACTCCTGTGACACTACCACACCCATGTGCAAAGAGCCTTTTTCAAAACCTTTTACACAATATACTATTGATGGACCTTGCATCATATTGCACGCTCTCAACTGCTTTAGTGTTTTTGTGTAACTCGAAAAATAATTTTACCCTAAAAATATATAAGGTATTGTAGGGAAATATGTAAGTATTCAACAATAAAGTAGAATTTAAATAGCATTACTACCAATTTCTTACGTTTCGAGTCGTAAAATAGTTGTAAATTTATTAAATATTGCTTATAGGTCAACCCTTTTTTTTACTTATTTTTACGGTTTCCTTAAAAATTAAAAAAAAACACCCTATTCAAAAAATTGTATTTTGACGACTCCTACCGGCGAACATGTTCAAGTTACACAAAAAACACTTAAGCAATTTTAAATAGCATGAAATATGCGGTAAGATCCATCAAAACGATTTACAATATAGTAAAAAGTGGATTACCATTAGAAAATTGAAAAAGAAAAACATTTTTACTGCATTTTAGATAGGAAAACTTCAAATTTAAATGATAAGTACTTAGTTTAAATTACTATTAAAGGCTCAAGCTTGGAGGGAATTTCTCTTTTTCTCTTTCTACATGTGGATTGAAATTTTGCTTAAGCACCGAAAAAAAGAAAAACTTTGCGGAAATAACTCACCCTAATTTTCAAATGTATTATGGGACATGTGTATTACACTCATTGTGTACAGTGTTGAATTCAAACATTTTTTTCCTAGGGGGAAGAGTTTCATATTTACGGGGGATCCTAAAGTAACCAAAAAAATGTATTACCCTCAAAAAGTTGAAGGTAAAAAAGATCTTTAGGTTAAAAAACCAAACCAACCGCTTACTTCATGCTTTTATAGGCAAACTGTCCAGGGATGGGTTTTATGAAAGGAAATAAACTAAATTTTAATTTTTCAAAAAAAGTCATTTTTCATATAAATTTTTGCTTGTAAAATGATTCACGAAGAGAAAAAGTTTATTTTTTATGCAGGGTTCGCAAAAACTTAAAGACATTATTTTTTAAGAGTAAACTACCTTTATTTTTCATTTTTAAGCAAAATATTACAAAGAAATTTTATTAACAATTAGGTTTTTAATCGATAAAAATAATAAAACATTTTTGTTTGATCTCCATCATTGGGCAAAAATGCCTTGAACACATTCGCTTACAGGTAAAAAATTGTGTCGTGTAGGAATTTGGACGTAGCAATTAATTGAAAAATAAATTATAAGAGTTTTCTAAGTCATTTTATTATGAAAATTTAAAATAATTAATTTTTAAAAGCTCCAAAACCAGTTTAATGAAATTTTCTGATATCCCTGTAATATTAATAAACTCGTTTGAAATGCCATTCTAAATAAATTTTCTAATTGATATTTTGCTTAAAAATAAAAATAAAGTTAGTTTACTCTTGGGGAAAAATCAGGTTTTGCATGTTTTTGTGTACCCTGTATAGAAAATCATCATTTTTCTCTTAATGGGTCATTTTTTTTATATGGAATAGGTTTTTCTGGAAAATTATTTTTTGTATCTATTTGCCCTCTTGTAAACCCCATCCGTGGACAGTCTGTATGTAATATGTATCAAAATATTCAACGTACTTTTGAATTGATACCAAATTTCTCCCGGGCCACCCCACCCCTGAATTCAACGCTGATTATGTAATGTCTCCATCTAAATAATAAAAATAAAAATAAGAATAACATTTTGTTCAAAATAAAAAAATAAATAATATTATGTGTATAAGTCCAAGTTAAACGAATCTTAGTTACAATTTTACCACAATTGTTCTGTAATCCAAATAAGTGACTAAGGGTACATCGTAAAAATCGAATCCGATTAGGCGGATCGATCGCTACCTAATACCGTGCCCTTTGTCCTAGAATTAATCGGATGCAGATAATCCGATTGTAAAATCTTTTAAATTTGACAAAGGAAAGTATATACCAGTATATGCATGAGAAAGAAAGCAAACAAATAAAAATAAACTAAATTAATTTCATTTAATTTCAGAAAATAAGACAAAATAATAACGCAAACCACTAAAGAAACACTATCACAATATTTTAACAAATATTTAAGCCTATTTTATTTTTCACTATTTTATTTCTACACTAATCAGCTGTTTTACTTAACTGTCATTTTTCAAACCTTTTCTAAAACCGTGAACATCGTACAAATATTACCTCCGATCGGACTGAACTCAATTCAAAACGCTTGGAAAACAGGATTGACTTATGGCGTTCAATCCAATCCCTTACTCAATCTGAAACGTGTATATCGCAATTTTTTGTCGGATTAGGTTTTATCCGATGGGTTGAATCGGATTCAGTATAACGATGTACCCTTAGTCTATATTACACTCGATGTCATAAGCATAATTTAATAATGGGTCAAGATTTAGTTAATAAATACGCCATTGTAATTTGTTGTTGTATGAGATATGTGGGGTGTTTCCTTATTGGGGTAAATGAATTTAGGGATTTTTTCATAAACCAATTTAAAAAAAATTATTCAAATACAGGGTCTAATTTAATTGATGGCTAAAAATACATTGTATTGTAAAAACTTATGTTTTTTGAGCTATTCGGCTTTGCTAAAATTGCTAAAATCAAAGACCTAAAACTTGAAGATGAAGACATATTGGTAAGTTTCGATATGGTGTCGCTCTTTACAAGGGTACCTCTAAATGACGCAATGAATTATATTAGTGCAATATTTCCAAAGAACATGTCTGATCTGTTTAAACATTGCCTGACGACCACACACTTTACATGGGACAAGAAGATCTATAAACAAACTGAAGGAGTAGCAATGGGAAGCCCACTAAGCCCAGTAGTAGCAAATAAGCCCTAAGTACTGTTCCCGATAAACCAAAGGTATGGTTCCGGTATGTCGATGATACCTTTGTAATTTGAAACCATGGATCGAAAAAACTTCAAGAATTCTTTAACCACACCAACAATATACATTCAAATATCCAATTTACAATGGAAATTAAAGAAAATCACAAAATAGCGGCTCGGGTACACAGTCTACAGAAAACCGACTCATATCGACAGATATTTACACAGAGACTCTAACCACCATCCTTGCCAGAAGTTCGGTATTATCAAAACGCTTCCAGAACGGGAAAAAGAATTTGCGAACCTGGTGCAATGAACTCGGAATTAACACACTTAAAAAACGCGCTAACGGCCAATGGATACTTAGAGAGAAAACACACAAAGCAATGCATCCGAAAGATAATTGCAAAACCATGGAGCAAAGTCCACCAACGGAAAGAGTCTTCTTACCATACATTCCGAGGGTAACGGACAGAATGAGTCGGCTACTAGAAAAGGTCAATATTAAAACTATTTAAAAACCTACAACAAAAGTAAAAGAGTGTTTAAGATCACCCAAGGACAAGAGGGACCCTTTGGCGTGCCCTGGTGTTTATCGGATACCGTGTACATGTGGCAGTGTGTATATCGGAACGACCAAAAGATCGATCAACACAAGAATTAAAAACATAAAGCTAACTGCCGCCCGGGACAGACTGACAAATCAGCCGTAGCCGAGCACACTTTTTCAGGCACAGAGCACCACATAAAATTCAAAAATACCCAGGTTCTTGCTAATATACCACATCCTACCATGCTAGACTATACAGGAAAGCCATAGAGATACACAATCATACCAACAACTTTAACAGAACAGAAGAATAAATATTAATAAAACATGGATACCAATTCTTAAAACCACAAACATAGAACCACAGCACAAACAACAACTGCGCAACGACCAACCGGAAAAGGCCCCGCCCACAAGTTGCCTATAAATACTCGCTGCGTCCGCGCCGGGACACAGTCAGTGTTACCACACCTAGTACATTTGTACTAGATCTAGTACTTTTCACTAGAATCTAGTGGTCTAGTACGTACTGATCAAAATCTAGTACGTTTTTTAAAATTATATTCCTATTTTTACAATATTACACACATACATACAGTGTGTCCCAGGATAGGTGTTACAAAAGGACAAATGGACCAAAAGTTTCTTAATTTTAAAACGAATTTTTGGGAAAAGTGATCGCATGGTCCGAAACTAATAAATACAAAATTTTACTTCAATTGCTATTATACAGGGCAAGTTATAACTAATAATATGAAAAATGTCCAGGATTTCACTACTTTTATTTTTTTAATAAAACAAAATTGTATAAGTAAATGTTGTAAAGAATAAAATTTTATGTCAAAATTTGAAGTTAAAGCTTGAGAGTTAAAACGTGCGCGTTACAACGTAAATAATGGGCAAGAGGGAGCAACCCAGCAAACACTATTTGCCGGCAATGTACATTTTTCATATTGGCATTGATGGTAAAGCATTGGCAATTGGTAGCAATATTATATACACGGGGAATTTTAAAAGTGTTTCG
This sequence comes from Listronotus bonariensis, assembly GCA_014170235.1. Classification (NCBI taxonomy): domain Eukaryota; kingdom Metazoa; phylum Arthropoda; class Insecta; order Coleoptera; family Curculionidae; genus Listronotus; species Listronotus bonariensis. Next base: position 109,463 of record JACEGR010001622.1, on the reverse strand, counting down.
TGTAAGTATTGCCATTTTGTATAGGGTGTCTAAAATAACTATGTATATAGTAAAAATTAATAGATATAAAAACAATTATTAATTAAACCGCAAAGGATTATAAAAATAAAACCTAAACATTGGATCTTAAGACATTAAATATATGTATTTTAATGTAACTTACTTTAATCTGTTTAATACACGAATATAAAGAGTTTTTTTTTCTCCAAAACTAAGAAGATATAGAAGATCATTAGAAAATAAAAAAGTTTTACTTTTATTTGCCTAATTACAAAAATATATAAATTCTTCTTAGAAGGACAGGCGGCTTCTAGCCGCACGAGACTAATAGTTAAGAATCCCTGGACCATTTGTACCATTCATTACTAACAAGCTTATTTTTCGTGAGTAGCTTCATTTTGACGAGACGACCAACTTTTTCTTTACAATAATTTTCGTTGGTGAAAGCATACAGGGGTAGCAGGGATTAAATATGTTTATTTGATGATCATCAAAAAACCAGGATGACGTACAATTTGTAGGACAATGTGGGTGTTAAATTATATAAATATTATTTAATCAACAGAAAAGAGATCAGCTGATTGGTAGTTATTTTTCACGACATCGTTTACTATATATGTTGGTGGTAGGAGACTCTTTGATGAAACCTTACATTACAAAAGATTTGCTTTTGGTACCCAAACACAAAACTTCTTTCTATGAGCGATCGCCAATGTATAATTGTATAAACCTATACAACAATTTAGCTCCAAATCTTAAAGCCCTACGTGGTGTTAAATTTAAAAATGCTGTCAAAAAGTTTCTCATCGATGGTGCGTTTTATTCGCTAAAAGAATTTTTAGCAGGCCAAATAACTTGACTTTTAATTACATTGTTCTGTAGACTGCTATTGGTTTCTAAAATTTCTAGATAAATGATTTGCTTGTTTTATATTTGTATTGTGAGCGTTTTTTACCTAGGTATATGTGTATATATGTTTATATTGTTTAGATTAAGTTGTATTTTATTTATAGGTTTTATTCTTATCTGATATGTTGACATTGTATCTAACAAACAAAATAATTTGTCTTTGTGTTTTTGTATCTGATTTATTTGGTTTATAATTGACGAACCTATGTACATATTATGTACTTATTTGGAAATAAAACTCATTCTATTCTATTCTATTCTATTCTATAAAGTAACGTACGTAGCACCGGAGCCAAGCCTCCGGCCGCTTTAAAATCCACAACAGCTTCGCGTGCCCGATCAAGCAGAGCCAAACTTGGTCATATTTGTGTATGAAACAGGCAGTAAAGCAGTGCTTTTTGGTAATATTTTAAATGTGTTTTTAAAATATTTTCTTTTAAGGTGTTTTTCTGTAAGTTTTTTTTATTTATTATGAATAAGTTGGACGAAATAAAAAAATTGACGAAGTCGATTGGTTGCTGACAAATAATTTTAATTTTTTATTTATGTTAATAGGTTTTACATTATAAAAAGTCTGGAAAGAACTGACTAAATTTTTTTAATTAAAGAGTCAGATAATTGACCAAATCGGGGATTTATTATTAGTTGGTACGATAAATGCGATTGGTTAACCGGCTCCATTAAACGAGAAGAGTTTATTTATATTAAATAACTCAAAGACAACCCTTTTTCTTGTTTTTGTTTTTTTAATAGTCAGTTTTATACAAATAATTTTAAATTTAACCATAAATGCGGCAATACACAGTTTTTGTTTAAATTTATGCAAATATTACGTATTTTGCTTTAAATAGGTGCGGTACTCCAAAAAATTACCAGCCTTTTCTTTGTGCATATAGTCTGTATAACTTTAGCCTCCCCTGTTCTTCAATGCACGCCTCTGTAATTTAGTGAGTTTAGGGGATGTTAGAAAAATACAATTGCAAAGGTTTACTAGTTTGACTAATATGAAAAATAGGAATAAAACAATTTGGCAATTTGACATTTGCGTGTCTATTTTTTTTCAAATAGCAACCCTTTTTAGACAAGCACTTTTTGAATAAAGGATTTTTCGACAAATCTAACAAATCGCCAATTTATTTGCGATCGGACTAAAAATAAAGTCAAAAATAAAGGACAGAGACACTTAGATGCAATACTATAAATGGCCCTCAAAAAACAAGTAGGCGTAAAAACTTGCTAACAAAGATATAATTTTGGTTTCCTTTTACGTTTATAACAAATTTTATTTTTTAACTTTTTTTATTTGATGTATTGTTTTCGTGTAAAAAAATACAAGCCATTTCTGAGCATGATAAATCGGTATCTTTTTTCTTTGGACAATCCACGAAGGCTAAAAGCCTAAATACTAACGTACCGTGGGTGTCTTAAGAGGGAGTTTGTTGGCAGCAGGTTCCACATTCTAGAAACTCTAGGGATAAAAGAACGAACAAAGTGGGAAGTTCGGAGCCTGTCCAGTTGGACCGTAAAGTGATGCATACGCGTGGCACCACGAGTTTCTCTATTGGGAACCGTGAGTGGAGAAATTATACTGGACAATTCTTTAGAGCAGAAGCCAGGAAGTACTTATAAAAAAGCGATAAATCCCCCACAGCCCGACAATGGGCAAGAGAGGAAAGCCTTACTGTAAGTGAAGAATTATTGTTAAGACGAATAACTCTTCTTTGAATGGAATCAAGAATGCTTAGGGTTGTGGGGGTCGCCATGCCATAGATATGAGAACAATATTCCAAGGGAGGTCGGATCTCGGACACATATAAAGTGTATAAATTAGAAGGGAAAAATACTTTTGGCTCGAAAGAGAAATTCAAGCTTTTTGAAGCTGACGTGGCTATAAATACAATATGTTTATGCCAGTTAAGGATACTTTCAAATGTAACGCCCACAAGTATAAAAGTGTCTTTGCTCTGTAAATCTTGGCCGCTCATAAGTAGAGGATGAGTATTTGATGACTTTTTTCGAGATAAGGAACATGATTGTGTTTTGGAAATGGACGAGATTTTTGGCGCTCTAATGCAATATTAAATTAAGATTCTGCAAAAGAGATATCTGCATCGCTCTGCGTTTGTTTTTCAAATTAGGTTTAGTGTGTGTGATGGGTTTAGAAACCTGAAAACTGGAGTAAAGGGTACTATCGTCGGAGAAACTATGAATGGAATTAGTTGGGGGCGAGAGAAGGTCGTTGATGTGAAGAAGAAACAATGGTGCCAGTACTGAGCCCTGAGGCACTCCAGCATTTACTTGGTGAAAGTTTAAAGAATGGCCGTCCACAATAACTGATACATGTCGATCAGATAAATAACTAAAGAGCCAAGTTTAGAGTTTAGTTGAAACACCATAGGATGAAAGTTTATTAAGAAGTGCGGCATCCCAGACCTGGTCAAAAGCTTTGGATATATCAAGAGCAACGATCTCTGGGACTTACCTAGAAACTCAAGAGACTCAGCAGTGTGATACGAAGAAACACGCCACAAAAAATCTGCTGTAGATCTTTTGTGGCGACATCCATACTGCCTGTCAAGCAAAATTTTGTGTTTTTCCAAATACTTAAGGATTTGTGAATTAATAAATTTTTCCATTACTACAACTCCAACTTACAACTGGGAATAGGTTGAGCACGTGCAGCTTTCCAGCTCTCCGCTCTACCTAATTCTACACTACTTTTTAGTACATGGTGGTCATGTTAAAAGAAGTTACTTTGCTTTACCAATTCTTATTATATGAATTAAAAGTTGCAACACTAATGTATTGACCAATCTTTCTCGTAGGGAATTAATTCCACTTTAAAAATCTATTAGGAAGGTAATATTATATACTGTAACATTAAATATTAGTGGCATTAAATGATCATGCAAAGAAACAGATTGTATTTATTTAGGCGAAAACCGTACATTGAATTTAAAAAAATAATAATAAAAGAATTAATTTCTTCTGGTTAGTTACAAGAATTAAATAAAGTATTTTTTGTTTTAGAAAAATGCAGTGACGTTCCATCTTTTTTAAGGTTGGCCGTAAATACCTTACGGACGAGGTACTTACAGTTAACAATTAGTTTTATTTATATTGTATTTTTAAACTGAATTATTTACTTCTATTTCAAAAACATAGTTACAGTGCATTTCTTTAACGCCCCCTTTCCCTTATATTTTTTGGACGAATTAATTTTAAAAGTTAAAACTATAGGAAATGAAGTCCAGACTGTCTACGGAGCGATTGACAAGTTTACAAATGGATTAAAAATTTTATTTTTTAAGAATATTGTCAATAGAAATTTTTGATTGTAAAAAATAAAATTTACAAGGAGAAAATTTTAATTTTGTATACAGGCTTCAAATAAATTTTAAACACGATTTTTCTCTAAACTACTCTTATTTTTAAATTATTAGAAATTTTTAAGCAAAATGTCGTTTAATAAACGTACCTATTGAGATTTTTAGAGAAAAGCGTCTACAGATAAAAATATTAACACAAAATTTTATTAAAACGCCACTCTTTGGGTTAGTTCTGGTTAGTCTTAATTTTAAATTTAAAAAAGCTTTGACCACATTCGTACAGCTGAAATTTGTGATAAAAAATTGAGGAGGGGTGATTTATTCGAATAGCAAATTATTAAATTACTATTTGTTGTAATTTTAAGTTTTTAGGTTTTTTATTATAAAAACGCAAAATAACTTATGTGTGATAACACCAAAATTAGTTTTGTAAAACTTTTTAACAACAACAATAGAAAATGTTATTAAAAAAATAAATTGGCATTTTTTAAGTATTTGCAAAGCCTGTATTCAAAATCACATTTTCTCCTTGTTAGAAAAATAATTGTTATTAAAAAAATTATAATATTTTTTTTAATTCATTTTGCCTGTTGTAAACCCCATACTTTGACATCAATCTGTATACATAATATAATATCTGTATTTATTAAGCCTGGTATTTTTTAAAATGTTTTTAAGATTAAATAATAGTTATAGAAAATAAAGTTTACAAATTAAAGTGGGTAAAATAATGTTAAATTACAATTTAAATAAAACGAAATGTTCAGCTATCTCACTTTGTGAAAAAATCACTCTCAAATTAAATTTAGGATTATATTGTAACTTTTATTATGTCAATAAAGAAATATCAAGATACTTTAACCCTTGAAAAAGCTGTCGTAGTGAAAATTTGAACGTGTTCTATTGGCATCATTTGTAACCGATTTTGAAAAGTTGTAACTTCAGTCATTATGAAAAGCTTCACGAACATTTTGCTAAGTAAGGAAATACGGATAAGAACATTTTAAAGACATATTAGGTTATATTTGTAATAGTTAGGATGTTTTTATTACTTTGCAATAACAGTTTTACACCATTTGTAAGAGATTTTTAAAACTACAAATAGGTCTTATAAATTAAAAATAAATTAAATTTTCTACCAAAAAATATGGTATTTTATTTTTTTTAATAAAACAAAAATTATATGAGTTAATGTTAGAAGTTACAGTATTTAGGTAGAAAAACTGATTTTGTTATTTTTTTACGTATACTCAAATATTCGGCACGCACAAGCAAATTAAAAATAAAATCTTTAAAATATTTGAAAACATGTTTGAAATTTTGCTTTTTTGTGCCCAGTATTAAAGTTCAATGATAAAAAATTGACAAAAATATTTATTTCAAATTTTTAGTTTTAACTCACCCTGTATATTAACAACTGGAATAAGATTTTATATTTCTAAGTTTTGGATCATGCGACCAGTTTTTCAAAAGGTCGTTAAAAAACAAAATTTTATGTTCCTCTTCCTTGTCCTTATTTATCCGGGGGCACACTGCAACATGTTTCACACGAAAGTGGATTCGAAACCTATTTATAACATAATTATTAAATATTCTTAAACGCACAAATATAAAAAGTAATATTTCAGAGCATAAAAGAAGAACAAACAGTTAGATTTAATTCATTTTTGGAACACTTTTGTGCAGAATTAGCAAAGTTTACGAAATATAAATATATAAGTCGGGACGCTTGTTGGCGGACCTTTGAACTCGTAGCATCTAAGGGCTGGCCAGATGCGGTCGTACAAATTGTAGGGGATACTGGCGCAACTGATAAAAATATTAGGGATATCGTAGGAGGCAGTGCATTGTTGTGTTATTGAATTAAACTAAAATATTTAATCGTTTACGTAAACGATGACAAATAGTATGCAAACGAAAGTAAATTTAACATGTTTCTTATTAGGGATGAGAAAAAATAAAAATAAATGGGCGGAGGAAATTTCGACACAAAGCAGGTTGTGACTAGAATTTAATGTCAATTTTCAACACCAGACCGAAAAGCCCGTTTTTATCTTACAGGTATATTCGACACCAAATAAATAATATTTTTCGATACATGCAACATTTTATTTAAGAATTATTATGCAATATTTTATTTATTTGGTACCTTAAAGGTGGGAATAGAATTTCTACGTCGATTTATAAAGTGTTTATTAGTATTGGGTTTAATTAAGGAATTAAAAAAAAGGATTTGCTTACCAGAACTAACCATTCTTAAGTGTGTAAGTGTGTATTTGTCCTGGGTTTAATTAAGGAGGATTTGCTTACCAGAACTAACCATTTGTACGTGTGTATTAGCCTTGGGTTTAATTTAGAAATTAAAAAAATAATAATTTGCTTACAAGAACTAACCATTCGTAATTACCTTAAACCTTAAAAACTTGACCTTTTAGTTACCCCAGGTACAAACACAATTTGGTGTCGAAAGTTCGCCGTAATAAATAGATATTTTTTAAATCTTTGTGACATCTCACGAAGGCTTATGCCTAAATACCAAAGTACCGTGACTGCCGGGTTATTGGATGTTTAAACCATTTTTTACCCTGTTCCATCAACGTTATCCAAGCACTGAAATATACACTTTTGCATTTTACAGCACCTTTTAGACAACGCGGTAGTGCCACCACGGACGTTATTTATTTAAAATAACTGCTACCTAGAATTGGCAGAATACTACACAGAGGCTTTGCCATTACCATCTGTGAGGTGACGAGCTATTAAAAATCCGTGGAAGGAACCGAGATTCGAACCCGGATCGCTGCGGTGAGAGGCTGATACGTTAGTCTCTACACCAAGCTCGCCACAAGATAAATCAAAAGTTTATTTTACAACTAAACAATAATCCTTTAGATACATAAAATACTATACTAAAAAACCTAGATACTTATTTAATCAAAATGAATGCAAGTTGAATAAATCATAGGTTGAAGATGTGTCTATACTGTTTAGGCAAATTAATTTACTCAATGGTCTTTTTGTTAGGTACACGTCAAAAGTCAATCTAACTGCTGGACATTCGAACGAAAGAATTTAAATATTAGGTAAAATTTAGAACCTAATTTTCTCAAAGACTGAAAAAGATATTTTAGTGCGATTTTCGGCAAATTTGGACGCAATTGTCAATCTTTATAATTACCTATATTGCAGTATTGGTATTAAATTTACCTCTTATATTCAGAGTGGTAAACATGACGTGGTATCTTTTGGGAAATTTTGTTGTTTTACAACTTTTTAAATAGATGAGATTTTTTAATCTTGAATTTTTTTAATAATCAGATAATAATTTGTAGGAGACAGTTTTGGCAGATTCTTGATATTCCTCCCTCGTGAATCTGAAAATATGATGATTTTACTATAAAGTGATATTTTAGCGTTATCACCCTGTAATAAGGCCTACTTTTAGTCCTATAAACTCCTACTGTTTGACGTTTTAAGCTAAAAGCAATACCTTTTAATTGTTTTAAAAACTTTTATAAAGGTTGGACAAAAAAGTAAATCTATGTATAAAAGTAAATGTTTCAAAATTTTTTAAATTTTTCCATAATTCTTTTTTCCTCTTATGTCATAAACTGAGGAATTAACTTTTATAAATTCTAAAACATTTTTGAAATCTAGAGATCAAAATACCAAAACTTTTATTTATTATTTTTATTTACGTTGCTTAGCTTGCATAATACTGCTCTTTGAATTGTATGGTTGCTTAATGCTTTTACAGTGCATTTCTTTAATGCCCCCTTCCTTTTATTTTTTAAACGAAATAATTTTAAGAAATTAAAAATTATAGATATAAAATAAATGCAAGAATATTATATTTAAGAGTGACATTGACAGATAAAAATTTTAAGAAGGTAGCTGGAGGCCATCTTGGGAAGAAACTAAATGAAAAGGGTAAGTCTTGTGACATATCATTTTAAAGCTCCTGACGAGTACTTTATAACCCTAGAATATAGTCATATCCCTTTAACTAATACAAAATGGCGGCACTTTAAAAATTACCTAAATATCTGATTTGGATGGCAATATTTTTGAAACTAATAAAGTTAGAAGTACCTAATGTGGTATTTTCTTAAAGCTCTTTTATAAAGATCTTTTTAATGGTAATACTGGTGATCATATACAGGGTAGGAAAAAAGAATATATTTTTTTAATTACGCACCCTGTATCTTATGTCACCATTAAAAGATCTTTAAAAAAACTTTAAGAAAATATCTCATTTAGTACATCTAACTTTATTAGTGAATATGGCCATCCAAATCGAGTATTTGGGTAATTTTTAAAGTGCCACCATTTTTATTAGGTAATAGCTATTTACGTTACTAGACCGGAAAATGGTATTTTACGGGTCGACGAAAAACATTTACAGGGCGAGTCGTAGGCGAGTCCTGTAGTTTTGAGGAGACCCGTAAAAATTATTTCCGGTCGAGTATCGTACATAATTTTTTTAATTGACCGGAAAAAAAACTGTGTAAATTTTTAGTGTTATATTTAAACGACAATAAGGCAAGGCTGCTTGAATTATTTCATCTGGATTTTCCATGTCTGACTCCAGTTTGGCAAAATGATGCTTTCTTTACTTTACAATATCTTGAACTGTCAAATAGTTACAATTGAACTCTGACAATTTTTGTCATGGCTAACAGGATTTTTTGATATCAGGGATCGGAAAGTAAATAAGAGACCGGAAAGTAAACTAGGGACCGGAAAGTAAATTAGTCCTGTAAAATAGCATTTTCCGCTTAAAAATTGAGTGGAAAATTCAATTTTCCGGTCAATTAAAAAAAGTCATTGACTTCATATTCTCGGGTTATAAAATACTCGTCAGGAGCTTTCAAATGATGTGTCACAAGACCCACCCTTTTTATTAGTTTTTTCCCAATTTTTTAAATTGTTCCGGTCAAAACATAGAAGGAAGGGGGGCATTAAAGAAATGTACTGTATAAGCACTGAACAAACAAAATTCAAAGAGCATTATTACGCAAACTAAGCAACGTAAATTAAAAAAGAAACCGTTTTGGTATTTTGATCTGTAGATTCCCAAAATACTTTTAGAATTTATAAAAGTTAATTTCTTAGTTTATGACATAAGAGAAAACAAGAATAAAAATTTTGAAACATTAACTTTTACACATAGATTTACTTTTTGTCCACCCTGTATAAAAGTTTATCAAAACAATTAAAAGTTATTGCTCTTATGTTAAAACGTCAAACAGTAGGAGTTTATAGGACTTAAAGTTGACCTTATACAGGGTGATAACGCTAAAATATTACTTTTTAGTAAAATCATATTTTCAGATTTACCAGGAATATCAAAATCTATCAAAATCGTTTTGTCACAAATATTTATCTGATTGTTAAAAAAATAAAGGTTCCAAAATCTCTTTTATATAAAAAAGCCACGTCATATTTACCACTCTATTTATAAGAGGAAAGTTTAATACCAAGGCCACAATGTAGGTAATCCTAAAGACTAATACCTGCGTCCTAATTTGCCGAAAACCGTACTAAATTATTTATTTTAGTCTTTGAGACAATTGAGTTTAAAATTTTACCTTAAATTTAAATTATTCCGTTTAAAAATCCACCAGAAAGAACGGGACCGCTTCGGTCCTGCTCCCGGAGTATAGCAAGCTGACCCTGTTTAGCTCTATTGACCCCTATGAACTGGCCGGTCGCTTTAAACAAAATAAAGAAAACCCCTCAAAAACCCAAACAAATTAAAACCGACTTTTCGGTGGCAAGTCTGCCACCGTTGTCAAGTCAAAATTAGGATAAAAATTAAAATAAAAATTAACTAACATTTAAATAATTATATATTTTTTTATTTTTAAGCTTTAGTTACGAATACTATAAAAATAGTTTGACGTTTGTGTCATGAGTGACATACAGTGGCTTCCAAAATTTACAGACCGAAACTTGCTTTTATATGAAACATATATATATATAACTAGGAATTGAATTCTTATTTTCTATTTATAATAATCAAGACCAATTCTCAATTAAATATTTTAAACAAAAAAAAATAAAAAAATGTCTATTGAATCTTAGAAATTTTAATTAAAAGCTTCGAACCCAATTTTTGCGACACAAAAATATTCGGACAGTTTAATGAAAGTCGATAAAAAATGGATAAATAATACTGATATTGTTTAGTTTATTTAAAGGCAAGCAAAAATGGGAGTTTTTTTTCAAATAATATTGTCACTTTTGAAAAAAGACAGTAAGTAAAAATATATATAGGAGACTTCTTTTGTAAACGGTTTAATTTCCTACAAATACATGAGACGAGATATTTTTTTTTATTTAGAAGAGATCAAGATATACATTTTTCTTTTTAATAATAAGGAAAAAATTTAAAATTGAAAGGTGGAGGTAAGGAAAATAAACTTTTTAATAAGGAGCGCTCGATCCCATTTAAGTTTTGGTGTTATTTTTTTGCTTTTTAGTCATTGGACTTTTATATATGTTTATAATTAGTTATTAGTACTGCAGTTACAGAGAATTTTAAATCCTGTAAACGGGAGTCACTGACCTTTGGATATTTTTTACAGGGGATTTACGTTTAAACCGTTATTAAGGAGAAAATACATTTTTTTAATGTTTTTTTAGGGATTTTATTTTGCAAATATTGATTTATTTTGTCAGATAAAAAAATATTATGGCACAAACATAACCTATATTTTCGGACAAATATAAAAAATCAAGCGCTTCTTATTAAAAAGTTTATCTTCCTTGGGGCGGAGGACTTTTCTAATAAAATAAAGAACTTGGACAAAATTTATTTTAAGATGTCTACCAACCAGTTTTTCAGAGTACAAAATGAAAAAAGTCGTTTTTTACCCACGCTAATATATGAGGAGCTCAAATAAAAACGCAGTTTTTGATAAAGCGCAATTTTAAGAATACCCCACAATTTTTACTTCGTGTTTTTTACTTATGAATTTTAAACAGTATTTTAATCGAAATACGTATCTAATATTTTTTTATTTGTAATACCATATATTTTGGGTAAATACTTTTTAAACATAAATAATAAACACGGAGTAAAAATTGTGAGACACTCTTAAAATAGTAATTTATCAAAAACTGCGTTTTGATTTAGAGCTCCTCATATATATGTCTATTTACTTAACTGTGGTGCAGTAATAATATTTGCCTTCTGCTCCAACAACACACACTTTTGAGAGTCATATAACATGCACTACTGTAAAAAAATCTGATATCGTTTTTAATTAAAAAGACAGTCAGTTTAAAAACAAACCTTTCTAAAACCCGCAACTTTTACTTTTGTATTTAGCCAAATAAGGGTGTGTTACATACATTATCGTAATCACGTTGGGGAAAAAGTATTTTTAATGGATGTACTAAAGATAGAACCTAATGTAAAATTCAATATTTGGCTTAAAGTTCAAATAGTTTTGTATTGTCATATTGCATTGCATTTTTTTATATAATAAAGTTTATAACTCCAACTACAACACTCAATGGTAAGTTTAACTTTAAATAAGTATCATTATTTAATTAGTAATAACTCTTATTTTTTTGACAACGTAAAAGTTTTACAAGATATTTATTAAAAATGTTTGAGGAGGCTAGTTTCAAAGTGTACAATCTCTAATATAGTGGCGGCGACAGGGGGAACGCGGTAGGGCGAGCGCTCAACCTAAATTCTTCCCCCAACCAGCTATTCATCTAACTAAGTAAGAAGCAAAAAATATATATTTATTACTTCTGAGTCTTAGGCAAGGCGCGCACTAAAAAGTGACAAGCAAGTAACCTGGCAGCGAGGTGGTGAGATAGTGGCAGGTATAATCTTTAGAGCCCGCGAAAATTAAACATTTAGTGGTACCCAACATATTCGACACACTTGCACAACACCATTTTATCACCGCTCTACTTTAATGCGCACTTCTGCCTTTATTTACGCAGGTTTCAGAAATTCCACCTCACACTGGATCACCACCTTGCCCCCACGTTACTTGCTTACCATTTCAGTGGTCGCCTTACCTTAAAGATCTATGGTCGGCATCTTTAAAACTTACAGTATCTTATTGATCATTAAAAAGGAATGTTAGTGTAAAATAGGGTAAGGATTCTTGGTTCTTGGGTTTGGACCACGTCAGATTAAAATTGTTTACCGACGTATCGCCATCGATTGCACGAGGGATCTTTATTCTGCAAGATTGAAATACTGAAATCAGTAAACAGTAGTAGATTAAAGATGCCTCGTGCAATCGATGGCGAAACATCGGTAGACGATTTTAATTTGACGCGGTCTACATTCAAAAATCAAGATTCCTCAAATGACTAAGGCTGTGAAAGCTTCTATTCTACTTTAAAATAGGAGTTTTTCTATTTAAAATATTTTGGTTTTTACAACCTGCTAAGCAAAATTAATATTTTAAAGCAAAAACAATGGCATTACTTAATTTTTTTAAAGGTACTCTCTGGTCCCTAATTTAAAAATTTTGTGATAAACCACTGTAAAGCAATTTTTATAAAGACGGTACATATTAAAAATAATTTGCAAGTAAAATTAAAAAATAAATACTCAGTACTTTTAGTAGTAGATGTAATACTGCAGGATACTCTTACATGCTTTTGTTATATTGTATACATTTTAAGGGTTTTTTAAACCAAGAATTCACGACAAACAGTCATGTTTCCGCAAATTCTTTGTTCTGAAGATACAGGGTGGTAAACTTTTAAAAAACTCCTTGTTTTTGGTTATGCAATAATTTCGAAAACGAAAAAAACAGGCATTAAAAAGCTGTGCGTTTACTTCCACTATTTAAATAAACAATGAAAAATGCAAAAGATCAGTGACTGGTGACTGCTACAAATAACATCGCCAAATTTAAACAAAATTGGGTAAATGAGTTTTTAGATATTTATAAAAAAACAATATTTTCTAAAAAGTTTAACACTCTGTATCTTCACAGCAAAGATTTTGCGACGCCATGTTTGAATAGATTTTTGCTTTAGAATCATGCAAGATATCGTCTCTTAAAGTTTATAAGTATTCTACTTGCACATGTTGCTGCCCACCCTCCAAATTGTTATTCCGGTTATCACCCAACCTAAAATAAAAACCTGACTCCGCCACTGCTCTTATATTAGATTTTTATATTTTATAAAGTTATTTATTTGAATAAAAATACAACTACTGAAACATGTATTTCATGTTTGTATTAAATAAGATAAATGTAGATGTAGGTACACTAGGTCCCTTAAATGAAAAACATATTTTATGTTTTTATACAGTGTGGTCCATATGTTCAACAAATCGGGCACTTATCTATTTGCAATTTGTTAGAAAATGTGTTTTTTAATAAATGTTATTCTTTATAAATATTATTGCTTGGCCTTACACTACCGATATGAAAACCAATCCCATCCACGAATCTTCTATATATTCTCCCGCAATTCACTGACGCAACGAGCGCTCTGATTTGAATAGAACGAAATCAGGGGTTTCCCTCACACAACGCTTCCGCCTTTCGTCGGACAACGCGACGACGCAAACAACACACATCCCACCACGAATATTTACTATGGTTTTAATTCCCTTTGGTCGACAAGTTGGTTTTACACCTATATAGTTGTTAGTTTAATTAAACGTTCAAAAGTATACAGGGTAGGTCAAAAGATGAAAACTGCTTAGGAGTAAGGTGCCCTATTTAAAAAAATATATTAAAATTGTAAAAACAAAAATTATTTAGAATAAAAAGTAACACCTCAAATATCAAGTGATGGCCTTCTATTTAAATACACTTTTATAGGAATTAAAAGAAAAATGTGTTGAAGGTATAAATAAAAAAATTATATGCATTCTATTATACCGCGTGATGCATCGCCGGGCGGGAAATAGGAAATCCCATGTAATTTTTAATGGGGTCAATTATTGACTCCCCTAATAATTTTAGAGAAAAAATATATTAAAGTTTATTGAAGAACATGGAAATCTACGTACAAATGGTAAAAACTTTAGATTTTTCAGTTAACCCGTTTTCTAGTTAGATGCTAATATATTTTTAAAAATTGTTACATTATTATCGCCTTATATTTATGAACAACAATAAAAATACCAGTTAGCGTGATTTTTTGATAATAATAAAGCACTAAATTTCAAAATGACAACGTTATGTCACGCTAACTGGTATTTTTATTGTTGTTCGTAAATATAAGATGATAATAATGCAACAATTTTAAAAATATATGAGCATCTAACTAGCAAACAGGTTAACCGAAAAATCTAAAGTTTTTACCATGGACGTAGATTGACATGCTCTTTAATAAACTTCAATAGAATTTGTCTCTTAAATAATTAGGGAAGCCAATAATTGACCCCATTAAAATTACATGTGTCCCCGGCGATGCATCACCCTTTATATAGTATATTTGTCTTATTGGAAGCAACTTAAAAATAAGGGTCAGAAAAAAAATCTAGTTTTAGTTTACAAATTTGCTTCCATTTAATTATACAGTGTGTCCACGGATGGACTAGGAATCTAGGGCACTTAATAAGATTTTCGGTTCAATTGCCTACTCACCACTCGATTTGGGTTGATTAAGCGAGTTATAAGACAATTTCACCTAAAAACCCATTTTCATGTCCCTAGGAATCTAGGGCCCTCAATAGGATTTTCCGTTCCATTGCTTACTCATCACTTGACTTAAGTTGATCGAGCGACTTATAAGGCAATTTGATCTAAAAACCTAATTTCATGTCCCTAGGAATCTCAAACTTTAAACGCGTTTTTATCAAAATGGTTTTTCAAAGTCGGTGACCAACATTACTCTAAAACGGCTAAACTGTTTCTTAAATATATTTTTTAGTATTTAATCAAATGTTTTTTCTTACCGATAAATGTTTTTTTATAAACAATTTGAAGCCGATATTTTGGTCAAAAATCTTTTTTTTTTTTTTGAGAAACCGCCATTTTGTAAAAAAAATGTTTTACTTATTCCTTTAATTAATTTACAAGATTTATCATTACTTTAACGAAACCTGTTTGTTTTTTTAATTTTAGAGGATCCAATTCAAAGATATAGTGGTCACCGCAAAACGGATCTCCCGGATATCAGCTGTTGCTTCTTTCCAAATAAATATTTTTACTAATACTAAGTTTTAAAAGAGAGTAAAAGATACCATCATATGTGTACAAATTTTTAGATCAATAAATTTTTTTATAAAAATCTGGACAATTCGCTTTTTTCGGCCTTTTAACTGTATGTAACCCCTTGTGAAAAAATAATTCATTTATGATAAAAGCGTTAAAACGAATCATCCTTAAATATACAGAAAGATTTAAAATTACGAAAATAATGGTCTGGAAAATAAAAAAAAATCAGTTATGAATATTTTTTTAACTACTTATATAAATATCCTGAAAAAGTAATAAAACTTTTAACTTTTTGTTAAATAAACCGTTACTTTTTATGTTACTCTACTTACGTACAGTTTAACTTTACTTGATTGCACATAAAAAGTAAAATCAATTATTTCCTAAAAATACATTTATTTTAGTTTACACAAGTAATGATAAGCAATAAGAAAAACATTTTGGGGACTTTTTTTATTTTTTTATGCATTTTACTTTAGCATTTGCTTTTTAATTAAGCATTTTTGAAATTATTTTCATTTTTTAAAATAATGCTTTTGCGATTTTCAAGCACTCTGTATATCATAGGGCAATTTTTATTATAGGTTTTAGCATTTCAGACAAAGCAAAAATTTTTATGAAGGATATCGTTTTTATGAAATATTAAAAATGAATTTTTTTACAGGTCCGTGGACAAACTGTATACTGTACTTTACTACTAAGAAGTTTTTAGTGTTTTTTACCTACTTTGTATATCCTTTAACTTTTAATTAAAGTAACCACTGCTTAAACAGTTTGAGAACATGCACCAAGGAATAAAAATTCCTGTAGAAAATAAATTCAATGACACCGATAAATACACATTTAAGAAGAAATATAATTTAAAAAATATATTTATATTGCTTGTCTTGTACTATTCTAAAAAATTTATTAAATTTGTGGTTAAAAATCATGAAACACAATTAAATACTTTTTGTCTTAACTTATAACTGTTAAATTGTTAATAATCGGAAACAAAAAGTTAAGAGAACATTGCCAGTCCTTGGAAGTACATACTGCATTTTTTCTAAATAAACAGACATTTTTAACATTTTTTTAAAGTTGACAATTTTTTTACAAATGGTGTTAAAATTCCACGAAAGTAACCTTTTTCCCTAATTAGCGCTGTCGTAAAATTAATCTATAATGAGTGTCAGGATAGGTGTAAGGGGACAAGCGAACCAAATATTTTTGAATTTTAACTCGGCATTTTGGAAAAACTGATGGCAAGGTCTTCAACTAAGAATTACAAAATTTTACTCTGATTGGTAATATGCAGGGTAAGTTATAAAAATAAATTTGAAAAATGCTCTACAATGAGGTAATTTTATTTTTTTAAATATAACAAAATTGTATGAGCAAATGTTGTAAAAAATTTTTTTGTCAAAATTTAAAGTTAAAGTATTAAAATTAAAAATAGTTTTTTGTGTACCAAGGGCGTAAAATAGCACTTTTACGCCCGCGACTGAAAGTTGTTGCCCGAGCTCCGAGAGGGCAAAAATCAGCTGTGTGCGTTAAAGTGCTTTACGCCTAAGGTGCAAACAATATTTTTTGCACGACTGAAATTATTATACAAGCATTCTCTGTAGTTAGGAGAAAATTTCCCAGCTTTAAGTGTGCAAATTGTAATCAGTATACTTTTAATATATGTTTAATTAAATAAATGGTTGTTGTAACAAAAAAAATGGGGCATTATTTAATTTCATTGTTTTATAAATATATAAATGCGGGCGTTTTTGAAACTTTTTTGCCCAAAAGTGCAATTTTACGCCGTCAAATAGGGGCGTAAAATTGTATTTTAAACCCGGTCGTACAAAAAATAAGTTTTTGTCATATTTTAAAATTACACAAAAACTTAATTGCTAGGCAAAAAGGAAAAGAAATTTAACGAAAATAAAAGTATTTTAAAGATTTTTATAAAATTCGCTCCGTAGTGTTAACAATTTAAAAAAATGTTTTTTTATAATAATGATACCAATTTAATCATTTAAAAAAATTAAGGGATACCTCCTATGCACCAAGACACATTTTTTGGCATACAAGAAAAACAAATATACCAGCGTCATTCATGAGGGGTTTAAGGTAATTATTGAAAAAAAAATGGTACCTACGCTAATGCAGTTTCCAAAAATAAAAATATTTTTTTATAATTTTTATTTAGTTTGACACAAATTTGACTTTTTATTTGATGCACGGTTTTCTCGTAAATTAATAAAAACCATTTCTCGGCATGCTCAAATTTCTATGTAATTAAAGAATAAATAACAAAGGTAATTTTTTACTGTAGAATTTAATATTTTCGATGCAAAATGACCATGCCAAGAAATGGTTTTTATTTACGCGACAACCGTGCATCTAATAAAAAAATTGTGGAGATCAAATTTGTTCCAAACCTAACGGGTATTTAAAAAATATTTTTATTTTAGAAAAATGCATGGCGTAGCATTTTTATAATAAAAATATTTAACTAAACCTCTCATGCACGACACTGGTAAAATTATTATTTTTCCTGTATGCCAAAAAACGTCTTTTGATGCATAGAGGGCTTCCCGCAAATTTTTAAAAATATTTAAATTGGTATAAAAGTTATTAAAAAAACAACATTTAAAAAAATAACACGACGTAGTTTAAAAAGTAAGACGTTTAGGACATATGTTCATATAAAGCTTTTTCCAATTTTTTTATTGTTGAATTCATATCCAAAGTTTCTCAGACATCTCGGCGGCAACCCTGTATATTAACATTTGACGTGTAAAAATCCTAGTTATGGACCGTGCGACCGGTTTTACCAAAATGCTGTCCATTTTCGGGACACATGGTATGTGCAGTCTAATTTCTTCAAAAGCTACATAAATTTTCCAATATAAAAAAATGCAGGATGTTTCTTATTGAATTCAAATATGCAGGATTCTACATCTGGGCTAAAATTACTTGCATATAAGTGACCAATATATGATAAACCAATTATTTAACTGGGAAACTATTTAGATAGATCACCTTAAAGTCATGCTAAAAGATAAATACTGTATTTATTTAAAATTTTATAATTATAAAATTAAATAATAATTATCTTTTTTTCCTAAATTGTTAACAGCGTAAATAAAATAAGAAATGTTTCTTTTTAATGCAAAAATGTTAAAATTAATTAATTTAAAAGGAAATTTAAGGAATGCGATATTTTTAGGTGTTACAAAAATATAATACATATACCTGCTGTTTCTCACAGATGGTTCAATTCCCACCCTGAAAACTTTTTTTAATTTTTTGAGATAAAAAATGAAATTTAGTATATCGTTATCTGGCATATTTATGCATTGCTTGACACTTCCTGGTTGACCTGGAAATGACTGATAGTTTAAATTTCAAATGACACCACTGCACCGGTAAATCATTGTCTTATTTCCAAAGAACACAAATATTCTGAATACTGTAACAACACATCTATCTTTTTTACATCTTTGCTTTGAAAATATTTTTTAAAATTTGAGTAAAGATAGGTATTATTATCCTTTTTCCGTGACTACTTGGTTTAAAATTTACTATTTTAGTGCATTTATGGTACTCTATATTGAAAATTGTATCTCTGAGCTCGACATGTCATTTTCTCTAATAACTGAAAATATGCTGGTGATCATTTATAATTAAAATTAAGCTTTTGTTTCAGTTTATCCGGAAGTATAGAAAACAACTGAATTTGTGAAACAACTTGAATTTATGTAATATAGCTAAGTACAAATTTTTATTTTTATTTTTTTAAAAAAAATTAACCTGGTATTTAGGGTAAATTAGTTTAAAAATAGTATACCGTTTTTAAAAGCAAAGTACTGTAAAAAAGATAATTTAAAATTATTTAAAATATAATCTTTTGATCATTTTTTCCATTTAAACTTTTTGACATTTGTGTTGGTGGGGTGATGGGATAACCCTAAACAAGTAGGTTTTGATACACAAAATGTATTTTCTTAAATTGGACGTGTTTTAGAATTCAAGGATTCTTTTTTTTAAGTTTAAAAATAACGAAATTATACGTGGTTGCTTGTTTTAATTAGAATGCACTGTAGAACATTGTGGTAATACCATATTTATATAATAAAAATTACAATAGACGTATAAAATATTATGATGTTATTATACCTAACATTATGCTTAAAGTGTTATAAAAAAATTGTTAAAAATAACCCCTTTTACCCAGTATACATGCTTTTGTCTCCCTTTTAATAAAAAAAAATGAGTTATTTTATAATTACTATTTTTTTACAATATATTGCTGGTAACACCTTTTATTCTTTTATAATGGAACATTTTAAGACACTAGTTTAAAAAAGAAGCCATTTAAATTTTCCATGTAAAATCACGATATTAAATATTCACATAACATTAGGATACTCCATAAAAGTGTTCAAAGTCCTCCCACTCTTAACTTTTAAATTTAATAAAATATTAAAATCTATGAAAATTTACGTAAAAGAGTATCACTTGTTCTACTTTTTGGCATAAAATTGTTTGTGGTCACGAGCTCTAGTGCCAAGGGGTACTCTTAACTTTTTTTTCAAATGGAAAACGGAGTCACGTAGTATCTTGTTTTTAAAGCTTCTTGATTCTCTACCCAACACCGCTTTGTTTTTGGAACTCGAGAGAGAGAGAGAGAGAGAGAGAGAGAGAGAGAGAGAGAGAGACGGAGAGTGAGAGAGATTTTTTTACATAATTTAATAATAATTTAACAGTAAAACCTTGTGTTGATCAGAAATAGCCATTATTTTAATGTAGAATTTATATTTAGCTAAAATAACACGTAGTATATTATTCAGTTCAAATAGTTGGTTACTAAAGTATAGAAATACAAAAAGGTTAAATATTGTGATTGTCATTATTCCTCGTTCGTTTCAGACAATGTTCAATGGTGCTTTAAAAATCCTCACAGCTAAAAATAGCGGACGTATAGCTGGGCTGAATAAATTTATTTAATTACAGTAGACTGTTTTTTATTTCGAATCTAAAAATAAAAGGAAATGTATTTTCTATTGCAGCAATAACACTCAATAAACTAATACTATATGGTACGAAAGGCATTTTTTACATAACTGTGTAATGTACGATGTACAATTGAACACAATTTTATTTTTATGTATACCTAAAAAATGTATTTGTAGTTATTGTTATTAAATATTGTTCCGAATCACCTCGTATAAAAACACGTGTCTTCGTTTTTATACCTTTATTAACAATGGAACGTAACTATGGTTACAACAACGAAAAATCTTCACTTGTCAATGTCTCGAAGTTTACAGTACAAAAGTCGAATCTATACTAACTGATCGGAGGTTTCCCGTCGCCCTTTTATAGTATGGTGGAAGAGTAAAGAATGATCTAGAATCTTCGAGAAATATCGTGAAAATTCCATAGTACAAGATGGCATAAAAGTTCTTAATGGATAATTCGGGCGTTTTCGGAAACCTTCGAAAGTGATGAAAGAACTTGGAAAAATTAAGGTAAATAATTTAAATAAATTAACAAACTAAATTAAATGATCCTAACTCTCTAAAATTCTATAACCTAAACACATTTTTGAAAGTCTGTAACAATATAATAATATTCTATTAAGTTGGCATTGTTTCTTTGACCATCCCAATATTTACAATAGGTCTAAGTATCTTGACACAATTTTTTAAGGATTTATAGTGAGAAAAATAGTAATAAAATATTGCAATAACAATACTAAAATTAATGTCATAAAAAATAATTTTTAATATATTGAAAATAACCTAATTATAACATAACGTGGCATTGATGAGCGTCAGATGGATAATTATTTTTGGTAGTGATTTAGGTCATATGGAAAACTTTTTTATTATTAATTTACGAAAAAAGAATTATTTATTATAAAAAGTTCTGCATGGTCCAAAACTAAAAAGGCAACCATCAAATATAAAATTTTGGCCAAAATGTAATTTTGACTTAAGGGGTAAGGTGCCTGTACTTTTGCTTATATCAAAAATTGTTATTAAAAAAAAGATGTTTAAAAATTAACATTATCACTTAATTTGCAATCGTGTTTAAATTACAAATAAAAATCTGTAATAATTTAGTTTTGTACATTAGTACATAATTTTCAAAATATTCGTGGCCTTAAAAAATTTCCGGAAATAAATTTAGCACTAGTGGTATTAGAAGTGAAAATTTAAGGACTTTAGTGAGACAACATAAACCAAATTTTAGACAGGAAATGAGAGATATAAATGTCAAACTGACAGCTGGGTGTCATTTTAAAAGAGAAATTAAAAGGAGAGGGGGCTCTTGTGGCACATCATTTTAAACCTCCTGATGAGTACTTTATAACTCCAGAATATAACGTCAATACCATTACCTACTACAAAATGGCGGTACGAAAAATTACCTAAATACCACATTTACATGGCCGTTTTTCCGAATCTAATAAAATTAGATACACTTAATGTATTTTCTTAAAGCTCTTTTAAGGGCTTATTTATTGGTAATATTGATGATACTATAAAGGGTAGGACAAAAGTATAGATTTTTTGAATGACGCAACCTGTATATTATATTACCATTAAAAAAATATCTAATAGACTTTTAAGAAAATACCACATAAGGTGTATGAACCCTTAGTTTTGGAGATATGGCCATCCAAATCAGGTATTCAGGTAAATTACCGCCATTTTTTGAGAGGTAAAGGTCTTCACTTTATATTCTAGAGTTATAAAGAACTTAACAGAAGCTTTAAAATGATGTGCCACAAGACTGCCCTTTCCATTTAATTTTTCTTTTCAAAATGGCGCTCAGCTGTCAGTTTAACATTTATATCTGTCATTTCTTGTCTAAAATTTGGTCTATGTTGTTTTTCTAAGTCCTCAAATTTTTATGAAAAAACTACCAAACAATTCAAAAATTAGTAGCCAAAGCAAATGGGAATTGACACTGACCTTAGGCAAGTACTGTATTTTTTCAGTATTTAGTGATACTTCTGAAAGCAACTTTCCATGCGTATACAAGTGAAGAAACTTACATAGGCGCAGAAGCGTACTACCTGTTTTTACACAGATATGCGGAACTACCAGCTTAACCCACCTTCTAAATCACAATTTGACATGGTTTACTAGGCAGAATACCACAAAAGGTTTGCCATTTCCTTTTGTAGGTGATCAGCGATTCAAAAATTACGTATGATGTCAGTATTAACTCATATCTCTTAAGCCGCGTCCAGACTTGCAACAATTCGTCAAACATCCGTTCAAACTAACCAACCTGTTTGCGCGCTCCTTTGACACCTAAAAACCGAAAAGCTCTGATACACCGGCAAATCATTCGCCAAGCCCTTGAAACGACGTGAATTCCATCCACGTCCACGTTTGCGCTATGTGGCGGGGTATGCGGTGTGGAGCGGCTCGGCAAATTGTTGCAAGTCTGGACGCGGTTTTAGGCATAGAGTAAGGAAATTATCCGTAGGTACGTTACTTTATGCTTTAGGTAAGACGTTGATATTTTTTAGATTAACTGCAACCTTGGACATAAACCAATGCTAATGACTACTATTGTTATTAGGCATATTTTTTGTTCTAATAGTTATACATTCTGAATCAACCTAATTGAAGTAAATTCCATAATAAATAAATGGAGCATTTTCGAAAAAATGCTCACACACGTCGATTGGAGGTTTTAATAAGACAATTTTTTTAACAAAAAATATATACAGTGTGAGTCATACAGTGTGTCTACGTAAGTTGGCGTCAAATGGGAAACTTGTTTATTATTAATTTAAGGATAAAAAGTTCTGCATGGTCTAAAACCTAAAAAGCAACCATCAGATATCAAATTTTATGAGTCATCTACGAGGTTTTGCCAAAAATGTAATTTTGGCTAAAAAGTAAAGTAGGTAGCTAGTATTTTTGCTAATATTGAAAATTGGTATAAAGAAAAGATGTTTATAATTAAAAATCACTTAAATATGCAATTTTCATAATTTTACAAAAATATCTTTTTTCTGGGATAATTGTAAACATTTATGTTTTAGTACAATACATTTTATGATTATAAACTTTATAGGATAATTATAAACAAGTTACATTAAAAATAGGAATATACAGTGCACTAAAGTACAAAAACAAATTTTCCCGATTTTAGCAAAAAAATATATATTTTTTCAAGGTAAATAATTGCACAATTAGAGGTAGTTTTTAATTTTAAACATCTTTTTTTATAATAATTTTCGATATTGGCAAAAATACAGGTACTATACCCTTGAGCGAAACCTATATTTTTGGCCAAACCTCGTAGATGAGTGACATTATTAAATATCTGATGACTGTATTTTAGGTTTTGGACCATGCAAAACTTTTTATGAACATTTTTTTGTAAAATTAATAATAAAAAAATTCCCATATAACGCCAACTTATATAGACACACCGTATAACAGTGGTCCAAACCAACTTTCCTATTTAAATACATCACCCTGTATTTTATGTTATTTTTGTATGCTTTAAAAGATCCTTAACACATTTTTTTTTCATAAAGGGTGGGCAAAATTGGGCGTTTTTATACGCTATCGTAGTTACGACTGGAGTTATCAAAAAACAGATGTAGGTGTTATGGGCTCGATTTTGGAGAAACCTAAAATGGCGTAGTCAATTTTAGTAAAATTATTTATCTAAGAGATACGAGGAGAAATTGAAAAATTGTCGTTTTTGAATTAACCCTAAATATTGTTCCGAAACACCCCCTATAAAAACACCCCTTCGTTTTTATACCTTGTATTAACAATAGAACGTAACTATGGTTACAACAACGACAAAATCTTAACTTGTCAATGTCTCGAAGTTTACAGCACAAAAGTCGAATCTATACTATTCCTTCGAAGGTTTTCTGTCGCCTTTTTATAGTAATGTGGAAGAGTAAATAATGATTTTTGGAGAATATCGCGAAAATTCCATAGTACAAGATGGCATAAAAGTTCTCAATGGATAATTCGGGTGTTTTCGGAAACCTTCGAAGGTGATGAAAGAACTTGGAAGAATTAAGATAAATTATTCAAATAAATTATTAGCCTAAATTAAAAAGTCCTAACTTTATACAATTCTATAAACTAAAAACACTTATTTTTAATGTCCGTAACATTGCCCCCTCCCAAGTTTTTGATCGTTTCGATCAAGAATCTTCAGAGTCGTGATAGCGTCTTGGCATTTCTAGATGTACTTCTTTCATCTTTGCCTGTCGACTCTTCTGTATACTAACCAGAACTAACCAGATCATTATGCCATGTCACCACTTTACATGGTCTCTCCCATGACTTTTGTAGTTTCGGTAATGGCCCCTTGGTTCTTCTCGGATTTTCTAACCAAAGGTTTTTACCTTCTTCCGAGTCTTCAAACCTTGCTTGAATAATGTTCTCTGAACTGGGCGGTAATGTGACATCTTCTGCAAGTACCACTTCTCGAATTGATGTTACATTACTTTTTGGTAATCTCATCAGAATTTCTTTATTGTTAGTTCTCAGTATCCGTTGTGGAAGGTCTAGTAAAAACTTATGATTTTCCATAATGTCAGGGCCAAGAATAACTTCCCCCATTATATTGGCAACAAACAACGTGTGTAAATGTTGTTGTTCCTAGGGTAATTCTAGCTTCGTGTATGCCTTGAACTGCGGTATGACTTCACCATTGGCAGTTTCTAAAATATAATTCTTCTCAGGTCGAAATATTTTGCAGTGGGCTATGTTCGGCCTCATGATGGTATGTGTAGAACCAGTATCTAGTACTATCTCGCATTCTTGACCGCATACATTTCCAGATACTACCAAGCTGGAGCCATTGTTCTGTAACCGGGATACCCCAATTGTTGTTGTTGATGGTTCTTCGTAACACTTAGCTAGCTCCCGCCCCTTGAACTGGGAGTCTTATGCACTACTAGAAGAGGCCTAAAAACTGGAGCAATTTCTCTGTATATGCCCCTCTTTACCACACTTCCAACAACGAATGATATTCCTTCTTCTAAATGTAATTATGTTGTCTTTTTAAGTTTGTTGATTACGTACGACTTCTTGCAACTTCTGTATCACTCTGGTCAAAATTATTATTTGGATTGCCATTTCCTGGTACATAATTTGTTGTTCGAAGTCTTGCCTGAGTTCTGAATGTCCGCTTCGCTGTGTCAAACTGAAGTGCGTAAGCAAGAGCTTCAAAAATTTTCTTAAGCCTGGTCATTCTTAATCCTTGACTCATATCAAGTTCACGTAAACCTTCAATGAAACTGCCCACAGCTCGTTATTCTTTTATTTTTTCCGGGTAGGCTGAATATGACAGGTTAATTAGACGTACAATATCTGCTTCATACTCCTGAAGACTTTCGTTGTATTTCTGTCTTTGTCCCTGGAGCTGCGCCTAATAAACTTCTTGTAGATGAATTTCGCCGTACCTCATCTCCAGAAACATGATAATCGATTCATAATCGTACAGCTTTTCTTCGGGAATGTTTCTTGACATCTTCATGGCTTTTCCTCGAAGAGCAAGTACAAGAGCTCGTGGTCTTTCTGTTGGGCTCCAGTTGTTGCCGTTTGCAGCTGCTTCAAATTGTCTAAGCTACGTAACCCACGTTACCTTTATGTCAAAAGTTGGTGGTTTCATAACAGTTGTTTGAGTACCACATCCTGAAACTACACCTGTACTGGCAATATTTTTAATTTGCCACTGTAATAATTGTACTTCCAGATGCATTTGCCCTTGGACTTGTTGAACTTGATCTTGGACTTGTTGCACTTGACTTTGAACCAATTGTAAAGTCTGCTGCATTGGTTCTCCCACTTCTTTAACATCCTCTTTGATAAGTTTTAACTCAAGCAACATCACTTCATCTTGGCTGTGATAAAATTCCCTTTTAGATTTGCTCCGACCTTCACCATCATCTCTTTTAATTCTTGTTTAATTTCTTTTTGACTGGTTC
Organism: Listronotus bonariensis; assembly: GCA_014170235.1. Classification (NCBI taxonomy): domain Eukaryota; kingdom Metazoa; phylum Arthropoda; class Insecta; order Coleoptera; family Curculionidae; genus Listronotus; species Listronotus bonariensis. Next base: position 83,091 of record JACEGR010001622.1, on the reverse strand, counting down.
GAATTTTAAGCTTTATTTCTTTTCAACTGGACTTCATTTCGTTTTTAAGGTCTTCTTGTTTTTTTATTATTAGTTTAATAAGTGCATGTATTTCCTCCATAGCTTCAGTCTGCTTTCTTGCTCCTACTGGCATCCAATCTTCTTAACCACTTCGGCTTCCTCGGGTAATCTCGTTCCACTTCTGACACCAAATGTTCCGAAACACCCCGTATAAATACACCCCTTCGTTTTTATACCCTTTATTAACAATCGAACGTAACTATGGTTACAACAACGACAAAATCTTCACGTGTTAATGTATCGAAGTTTACAGCACAAAAGTGGAATCTATACTACTACTCCAAGCTTTTCCATCGCCCTTGTATAGTAGCTTAGAAACGTCTAGAATGTTTAAAAAAATCACGAAAATTCTATAGTACAGGATGGAATGATAGTTCTTAATGGATAATTCGAGCGTTTTCGAAAATGTTCGAAAGTGATAAAATAACTTGGAAAATATAAGGTAAATTATTTAAATAAATTATCAGACTAAATTAAAAGGTCCTAACTTTATACAATTCTATAAACTATTAACACTTATTTTTAATGTCATGTAAAGTTGTAAAACTTTTTATGTAGAATCTGCAGAAAGTATTTGATTTTTATACAAAGGTGCGTTAAAAAGTAACGATGTCAACTTAATGATTTTCTTATGGAACACCTTGTATATTTTTTTACTAATTAATAGTCTTTGTCACAAAAATAACAAATATATATAACATAGTATGATTATCTCTTATAGTTTTTTAAATATATACATTTTAATATTTGTTTTTGAGTGTACCACGTATAAACACCTTATTTTACAATATTATTTTAAACTAATAATTAAATGTAATAATTAGGATTTTTAAACTAACCTTAATATACTCTTAAAAGTATAAACACACTAAAAATATACTTTTAAAGGTTAAAACACAATAAACAAACTTTAATACCTACATATTATGTATATGCTCATCACTAAAATGTTATTATAAAAAAAGGTGTTTATACGGGCTGCGCTCAAAAACTAATATTAAAATTCAAATATTTCAAAAGCTATATAGGAGATAATCATACTATGTTATATATATATATTTGTTATTGTAGTGACAAGGACTATTAATTAGTAGAAAAATATACAGGGTGTTTCATAAGAAAACCATCAAGGTTGGCATCGTAACTTTTTAACGCAACCCTGTATAAAAAATCAAATACTTTCTGTAGATTCTACGTAAAAAGTTGTACAAAAAATGTCTTTATGGTTTTTTGCCCGTTCTTATATTAAAGGATATAAAGGTTAAAATCAAGAACGTAAATTTTTCAATTTCCCCTCGTATCTCTTAGATACATAATTTTATTAAAATTTTGACTACGCCATTTTAAGTTTCTCCAAAATCGAGCCCATAAAATCTACATCGAATTTTTAAACTCTAGTAATAACTAAGATAGCCCATAAAAACTCCCAATTTTGCCCAGTCTGTTTAAAGTCCTAAACCTATCTTTAACTGTTTTCGAAATATAAGGTTCTTTTAGATTTAATGCGAAAATTAACATTAAAAAAAAGAAAACTATTTGGTTATAGAAATTCGGTAAAACACACTTTAAACTCGCAAACAAAAAAAACAATAAAATCAATCCGGGGATGTTCCAAATGCTCCCTGCGAACGTCCTGACAACATCATAATCTTAAAAAATACGATACACATTTATTATTATTATTTTTAAATTTTATTAGTAAAACAAAAAGTTGAAAATGGTTTATGCTTACTTTCTCATTATCAAAACTTAAATAAGATACAAAAATAGTATTATAGCGAATTTTGACAATGAAAAAAATTATTTAATTATTATTGTTTATTTTTGCAATAAATTAAAAAGCCTTTAATATTTCCGAAACAGTTAAAAATAGGAATAGAAAAAAAGAAATCCAAAAATTACATATTATAAATGATGTTGTATTTAATATAAGAAATATAAGAAAGTTGGTATTAGCCACCGTTACATGACTCACCCTGAATATTTTTTGTTGAATAAATTACGTAACTTAAAACTCCAATCGAAGTCTCTAACCTTTTTTTTAATGTTTTCATTATTTATGAAATGTATTCACTAATGACTAATACATACTATATTATTAACACTAACTTTTGACAGTAATTTTAGGTTTTTGCTATATGGGCAGAAAAACTTTTTATATTTTATTTTAGTGCAAAATACCACAATTTAATTTGACCGCATGATAGATAAACTGTTATGATAGTCCTACTTACACATCGGCGAATCTCAAAAGGCAGAAAGCTTTGTGAGGTTATCGGGCGGTCTCTAATCCTGAACACAAATTATTTTAGAGATTTTAATCATGTAATTCATTGATGTAACCCTGCAGGCCACATAGTTTATGATAACGGTTATATTTTCTTCTTAAATAACCACTTATACTTCTAGGTACAATTTAAGTTCCGTTAATTTTTGTATTTACACTTACACGTAAACACGCATCTAATGAGTTTTTAGGTTTTCACAGCAGTTTATTATAAATCTGTATGTTTATTGGCCAAATTTTGAGATTTATTTATTCTTTTACTATATAAAACAATATTCTAATGGTCTTTATTAAAAAAAAAACACACATAAAAGTTATTTTTATTTTACATTACTAAAGTTAAATCTTTTAACACTAAGTAATGAACACAAAAATAATATTAGAATACAGTAGAGCCTCGCTAATCAGGACCCCCGTTACTCCGGTGAACCTTGTAATCCGGACAGGCGGCAGTGGTACGTGCTGGTTTCAACGTGTTAAAAAATGTAAATTAGAGGCACTGAAAGATTTAAACGCTGCTTTGATATGGGATGAAGATAACAATTTTGGTAACCACAAAGTTATGTTTCTCCGTCAACTTAAAAGTTTGGGCACTATACTTTGAGGAAAACACCTGAACAAATAATGTATTTTATTACCAATATAAAGTGCACAAGGTATAGAAACAGTACTTTTTAAATAAAAATTTATAAGCAAAATTACATTAGATACTTTTTCAAAAAAATTAACTTTCAGTTTTTTTTTAATTTTATGTTAAGTGCGCAAATTTCTTACGTGTTTGATTTTTTATAAGTACCTTTGTACGTATACATATACATACTTATTCTTGTCTAAAATGACTTTAAAATTTTTACTTTAGTTCATGAAATTTAAGTTAGAAATGCGTTTAATTTCTATTAAAATATTGCCTACTATAATCCGGACGCCTCGATAATTCGACAGGGGTCTTGTTTTTTCCTATCGGGATTAGCGAAGCCCTACTGTATTGGTATTTTACTCTAACATACAGTATGCTCCATTAAGTGTGCTACAAAGGGAAAATTTGTGTTTATTTGCAATTTGTCATAACATTTTATTTTACATAAAAGTAAGCGTATGTATATAAAGGTGTGGAAATCAACTGGCCGACCATGGGGAATTAAAAGCATAGGAAATATTCGTGGCCGGATTGCATCGCTGTCTAACACGGCTGACGGTGGATGGAAGCGGGGTAAGCCAGGAGCCCCCGATTTCGTTGAATATGCAGAGATTTTAGAAGAGTACATAGCAAGTTGGTGGAAGGGATTCAGTGTATAATTTGGCTATGGTCGACGGTTTGGTTTCCATACCGGTATAAACTCAAACTGTATTATCAGCATCTAGTTTTAATAAAAGTTCAATGGTATACAAAGTAAGTCAAAAAGATTGAAAGCTGCTTAAGAGTAAGCGCGGTTATTAAGATATAAGGTAAAGAAAATTATTAAGGTTTTTACACTTTTTTTGGATAAGACAAAAAAAATTATAATTGATGTCCAAGTGTAAAGTAAGGTAGAATTTAAACTTTTGACCTAAAGAGTTTTTTTATGCTCTTAATTTTTTAGGTAAGGGCTTCGTGAGAAAATTGCAAGTGTCCAAGGAAGTCACATCACCAATAACTTTGGGAATCCCTGATTTATGGTATATTTGTGAAATTTATGTAGATACAAAAAAATAATTCAGTAAAATTTTCCATTTAACATTTATTTGTATTTTTAAAAAATAGGGATTTTACTTTTAAACCTTTTTTAGTATTTTTAACCTAGTCTATATATCCTTTAACTTTTTATAAAACTTACTCCTGTCAAAACAGTTTACGACCATGCACCAACTTTTATGAAGAATATTTTTTTAATTACAACTAAACAAGTTTTTTATTTGTTGCACACCTAATGGACCAAACTGTTTGAGTTTAAATAATATAATTTTAAAGTTTTTTTTTATTATTTTTAAAAATAGTATAAATCAACTTTATTAAGTTACCTTAGCAAGCTATAAAATTGCATTGCATTGCATTTTTTCTCCATTCTATAACTTAAATTTATTTTTTATTTTTTATTTTTTTGTTGCTTATTTTAGAAATAAATAAAAAAAAATTGTGATATATTTTAATATGTTATTTGCACTGTAACGTTTGAAATATTTTAATATTAATATCAGTGGCAAAACTTTGCAAAATAAATTGTGATTTGTATTTAATATCAAAAGCAGCTTTGTAAGTACAAAGTACATAAGTGGCATTTAATTAATGATAAGCAATGGGTTATTTACATAATTTAAAATAATTACGTATTACTTATAGTTGGGTACATTTAAAATCATTAATTAAATATAAAATGATTTGTATTTGTTAATTATTGCTTTATTTAAACCGATTTTGCTTATTTTGGGACCAAAAAGAATCAAAACACTTTTTTACATTTACACAACAAACAATTTTTTTATACAAAGAACAAAAAAGATAAGTGATATAGGTTTTTTAATAGATGATTTAAAAACGTTTGCAGATATTATTATATCCCTTAATAATTGCTGAAGAATATGTGTTTTGGTGCAAGCTATGTTTTAACTAAAAGAACTAAAAAGCTTGAAAAAAATAATATTCTACAAAGATAAAAATAACTTTTAAAAAGTAAATAATAGGAATAAAAATATTATAAGGGGTGTTTCTTAACTACAATACGAAACTAAATGTTGTAATTTCTTATGTCTTTATAAAAAATAATTTCCCAAAAACATATGCCCAGACTTGCTTCACTTCTGACATACAGAGCGTTAAAGTTTTTAAAAAATAGTCGATAATTTTTAAATATCCCAAAAATCATTAAATCGATTAAGATGCAATTTGGTACACTTATTTAATGTAATAAGGCGCTTATAAAGCTTTACCTAGATAAACAATATTTGATCCAGTGGTATCTCTGCGAGCACCACAGCCAATATTATTGTAAAAAAAGTACACCACTGACTTTCTACAAAGTTTTTATGTTTTTCCGATCCAATTAAAAATGCAACTTTTTAGTTCCCTTAATGTTTTTCGTATCTAGCTTTGTTTTCAAAAAATAAAAATAAATAATAAAGCCACTTTAATTTCTTTGAAAAAGTACCGTAGAAAGCTATAACTTTGAATAATTTTAAACTTTTATGATTCGTAACTTTTTTTTAAAGATATTTAAAACAAACAAATTTTCGATTAGTGGGGGAACAACCACAGCTTTGAATATCTCTAATAAAGTTTTTACATTTAGGGCTCTTGAGTAGTTAAAAAAAATTAAGAAGGCTGTGTTCAAAGTTGTGGCTCATGTACATAACTTTGAACAGTGCATTAAATGTATGATATATTCAATTTAATGGCTGCTATTCATAACATTGAACAACTACAGATTTGTAAGAAACTAAAATATAATTATTACACTTGCCTTAAATGTTTTAATTAATTAAATAATTACTTGAAGTAATGAATAACACAGTTTTTATTGTCTATATTTTTGTGTAAAACATACAGGAGGTACATTGTTAATAATAATAAACAAACGTTATATAGATAATTTAAACTTAAAATTAACATGTAGTTACTAAATAAAATCCACTTATTTTTCAATATTCGCTAGATCGTCTGGAAAAGAGAATCTGCCCCTATATTCTGCAGGGTCTCTTAGAACACATTTTATCTGAGAACGATCTACAATGGATATATCCTCAATATTTGGAAATACAAAGGCAGAGGAATTTTGACCAGTACGTCTTAAACAACTTACTTTGAATTTGTTTTCGATTTTTGCAATAATTTTAGCAACAAATAATTTTTTTGTTTCTTTCTTTGTTCCCTCATTGTAAATGTATTCTACCACTACAAACTGATAAACTGGAAGGTTCTCTTCAAAACACAATAAAGATATGGAACTTTGTTCCTCGTTTTCAATATGAAGCGGTTCCGGTGACGGCAGGGAAGGAATAGCATCTTCTGAATCAGAGCTAAGGCATAAGGCATCCCTTTCTTTTTCTACGATTGTATCAAGGCACTCGTCTTCTGAAGAATCCATATAACTTATTTCTTGTTCTGTTTCGCTACTAGAACTATCTTCATATTTAGTCTTTTTATTCTTACTAGAGGTTCCTGTATTTTTAACATTAGTTTTAGGGTTGCAATCTTGTTTAAGATCTTCAAAGGTTATACTTCGACCGGGTGGCACATTAATTTTAGCTCTTTTTTTCTAGGCTCTTTTGCAGTTTCTCCATACCTCATATCTTTTAACATGTTGACTACAACATCGGATACCACAGAAGAGAGGTCATTAGAATCTTGAGCATCTTGTTCACACTCTTTTGGAAATTTTTGTAAGACTCTTTCTGGATTCCATGGAAAAATTTCGCATTCTTTGAACCCCGAAACCAAATTGTTAGACATGCTTCCAGGAGCCACAGCATCAAATAACGTTTTAAGTAAACGTGGAAATTTTTCCTTAGGTAATGTTTGCGATTTCTTCTTCAATGATTGTTTCCACGAGTCTAAGATGGTCCTCCACTTACGCTTTAGGGGACCATAAAATGCAACATCTAATGGTTGCGAAATATGGGTAGTATTTTTGGGTAGGCAACAAAAGGAAATGTTGTGTTCCTTGGCGACCCGTAACACTTCTGCAGAAAAATGGCTAGATACATTGTCTCCAATGAGCACGACTCGTCCCTCGATGTTTCTACGAAAAGGCACAAATAAATTGCAAAACCAGTCAGCGAAAATAACAGCATCGAACCAACCGCTCTTACTGCGGTTATATCTTGTAGTTTTTGGACCTCCCTCAGTCCAAGTCTGCCAAAGATGTTCGGATTTATATACCACGTAAGGAGGAAGTATTTCCCCAGCAGCAGAACCACAAAACATTACAGAAATACTACTTTTAGAAGAATCTCTAATTCGCTCCGGGTACTTAACTCCTCTACGAAAAATACATTTCTTTGATCCCGGATCATCGGATAAGTTTGTCTCATCATAATTGAAGACCTTGCTTGGACTTATTGGCTCGCCTTCCTCGAAAACTATTTCTTTTAAATTGGAGAAATATTCTGACATTACTTCAGGAGTTACGCTTGCTTTTGATTTTTTTAAATTTTGGCAAATTCTTAGCGTTAAGTTATCTCTGTGTCTTCTAACAAATCGACGACACCACTTTTGGCTTGGTAACTTGTTCTCACCAAGTTGAGGAGCTTCTAACCCTTGACGTAAAATCAATTGCTGGACCAGATGAGACAAATCTGTATAATCAAACGGAAATCCCCACTCGCTCACAACTAATATGTGTTGGACAACGATCTTCTCTAATTTTTCAGGAAGAATAAAAGGTTTTCCTACTTTACCTCTGTGTCGTTTATTTAATGTGTTCGATAAAGTCCCTTTCGGTATTCCATATTTTTTGCTAGCTTTATTAAGAGAAATAGTTTTTTCCTTATCATATCCAATACAGACTCAAGAAGTGCTCTGTCTTCGCCTTCGTAATGCCGGTATCTGCGCTTTCCAGGAGGCGCCATCGTCTGAAAATTCAAAAATGTTACCACGTAGTACTCGTATATTAAAAAAACGTGTTTGAAAATAACGTTCATAACTTTGAACACTTGTTCAAAGTTATGTACTTTTTAAAGATTTTGAGGCTATGAAACATATAGTTTTATAAAACTGAAATAACGCAAAGGTTAGTATAATCCATATACTTACGATTTATTAAGAATAATGTGAAGTTGGTAAGTGCAAAATTCACTGTAAACAACCACGCATTTGACGACACCACATGAAATTTTGCGACATTCAATTTGCACGGTTTTTGCAGTATTAGTGTTCAATGTTTTTAGAATCAATAGTATAGATTCGAGATAGATAGGAGCGGTGCGTATCGATATGTTTATCGATATTTCACCGATTCTAGTAGAAATAACCTTGTATATATCGAACATAGGTATAATTTTTTTGACTTACATATTTTTATGGCTTTTCGTTCAAAGTTATGTAGCTGTTCAAAGTTAAGGAGTTTTACGGTACCCATAAGGGATGCAACATCGAAGCCAAACATCGAAGGCTCATTATCGATGGCAGCGATATATCAAACAAGTAACATCGATGTTTTTTAAACAATTTTTATTAAACACTGTTTTAGAAAAATTGTTGTTACTTGTTTGATTTAGCTTTCCTATCGATAGTCAGCTTTCGATGCTGCCATCGATGTTTGGTTTTGATGACGCATCCCTAGAACCCATAGACAACAAGGAAAAACCCAAAAATAAAACAAAAAATTAATTATTTGCCTTCAAATAACTGAACTGTCGTTTATTTTATTAAAAATCGTCATTTTCCTTATTTACTAAGGTCAAAATGGTTAATTTTTAAATTTTGAATTTTATTTTATGCTGTTCATGGATACTTTTGAGTATTGGTATCACCATAGAGGTACGTTACTTTATGGTATCACTTAAGGAGGCTTTAATTTTTATTTTTTGAAAACAAAGCATGATACGGAGAAAATACAGGAGACTAAAAAATTGCCTTTTTAATTGCTTAATCGGAAAAAAAAGTTAATGAAAAGTAAGTAACGACTTTTTCCCTGTAATATTGGGTGTGGTACTCACCGCCACTGGACCCAATAATCTTAATCTAGGAAGGACTTTACAAGCGCTTTATTACATTAAATAGGTGTACCAAATTTCATCCAAATCGGTTAGAGCGTTTTTAAGATATTTAAATAATATCGACTTTGTTTTTAAACTTTAACGCCCTATATCTTAGATATAAAGCAAGTTCGGACATATAGAAACTCTTTTTCATAAAAAAGATTATCAAACAATTGAACGTTAATGTAAGAAAAAGTATGGCAAACGTATGTTTGCTAATGTTTTGAAAATGTCAGTGTATTTTTTTAAATAAAAAATGGTCAGACTTCAAATATTATTATCGTTAGATTAAACGGAATCAAGACAAATCCCCTAGATCTCTTTCTTCTAGGTCGCTCAGATCATGGCTTAGTTACTGAATTAATTCAATTGGGCATTGAAACTTATATTCCACACACCATCAAGAACCCCAAACAATCCAATAACAAACCTTGGTTTTCCAAATCTTGTGATAAAGCCAGAATTTTAAAAGTTCAGGCTCACAAGAAATTTCTTCAGGATCCTAGTCCAGAAAACCAACAGGCCAGCATTGAAGCAAGAAACTTCTACAATCAAAAAATTTCTAAAGCCAAAGACTCCTTTGACAATCGTATTAAAAACAAAGTTCTTTCTTGCTCAAATGGCTGCAAATTTTCTGGTCCTTTGCGAAAAACATAAGTAGGAATTTTTGTACCAGTTCTTTTTCACCACTAACTTTAGAAGATGAAATTATTTCTACCGCTAAAGGAAAGGCAAAACTATTTGCTAAACAATTTGCTGCCAATTCAACCCTTGACCCTCCCGTAAATCATCCAATTCCAGCTACTACCCTAGTTTGTCATAAAATGCCCGATATTATTTTTAACGTGAAACACATTAAGCGTATCCTTTCTTCTCTTAACACCAAAAAATCGTCTGGGCTGGACAGTCTACCAGCAATCGTCTTCAAAAAATGTGCTCTAGAACTTGCACCAATCTTAACTCCGCTCTTTCGAATTTCTAACTATAGACCAATTTCAATTCTCTCAGTTCTTTGTAAAGTAATGGAAAAATTCATTAATTCACAAATTCTTAAATATTTAGAAAAACACTAAATTTTGCATGGTGGGCAGTATGGATTTCACCACAAAGATCTACAGCAGATCTTCTTTCCTTCGTATCACACTGCTGGAATAAGTCTCTTGAGTTTCTAGGTGAGTCCCAGATCGTTGCTCTTGATATATCCAAAGCTTATATAAACATAAACTTCCCTCCTATGGTCTTTTAACTAAACTCTGTACTTGGCTTTCTAGTTATCTATCTGATCGACGTATATCAGTTATTGTGGACGGCCATTCTTCAAGCTTTCACCAACTAAATGCTGAAGTGCCTCAGGGCTCAGTTCTGGCACCAACATTGTTTCTTTTTCACCTCAACGACCTTCTCTCGTCCACAACTAATTCCATTCATAGTTTCGCCGACGATAGTACACTTCACTCCAGTTTCCAGGTTCCTAAACCCATCACTAAACCTGATTTGAAAAACAAACGCAGAGCGATGCAGATATCTCTTTCGCAGGATCTTAATTTAATATTGGATATATTGGATTGGGGCCCCAAAAATCTCGTCCATTTTTAATGCATCCAAAACACAATCATGTTCCTTGTGGCGAAAAGAGTCACCAAATACTCATCCTCTACTTATGAGCGGTCAAATTTTACAGAGCAAGGACACCTTCAATCTTGTGGGCGTCACATTTGAAACTAACCTTAACTGGCATAAACACATTGTATCTATAGCCACGGCAGCTTCAAAAAGCTTGGATTTCTCTTTCGAGCCAAAAAGTATGTTTCCCCTTCTAATTTATACACTTTGTATGTGTCCCAAATCCGACCTCCCTTGGAATATTGTTCTTATATCTGGGGCATGGCGTCCTCTACTACCCCAAGCATTCTTGATTCCATTCAAAGAGGAGCTATTCGTCTCATTAATGATCCCTCACTTACAGAAAGGCTTCCCTCTCTTGCCCATCGTCGGGCTGTGGGGGATTATCACTTTTTATAGGTACTTCCATAACTTCTGCGCTGAAGAATTGTCCAGTATAGTTCCTCCACTCACGGTTCCCACCAGAGAAACTCGTGGATGCTGTGTGTATGCATCCCTATACAGTCCAAGTGAACAGGCCCCGAACTTCCCACTTTGTTCGTTCTTTTATCCCTAGAGTTTCTAGAATGTGGAACCTGCTGCCTGCGGAGGTCTTTCCTTCCCCCACAAATCTTCACACCTCGCTTAAGACGCCCACGGTACGTTAGTATTTAGGCTTTTAGCCTTCGTGGTTTGTCCAAAGGAAAAAAAATTGGCTCAGAATACATTGGGACCTATTGGGACAATTATTTCATTATTGTATTTAATAAGATAGATGTTTCCAATCATATTACCATAATGCTAGTTTAAAACTTTAATACAAATATAGTAAAATCCAATATACAATACTGTGCAAGTGCAAATTTAAAAAGGGTTTTATTGCACATAGAGATGAACGACGGTCAGGTAATTTTAGTTAGTGGGCCCTATTTTTATTGTTAAATGTTTATTCCGTTAATACACATATAATGTCAGGTAAATCTGCCCGCATAATAAAATAATTTACATTTTTACTCTCATTGTGTTTATACATTTATATGTTTTTGGAATACCTACTTTTTTGTTAGGTCAAATAATGGTAAGTTTACATCTGACATTTATTGCATCTTATTTATGTCAGACAGACCAATCTGGGTTATGTAAACGGTCCAAAATTTATGTCTAATAGAATTTTTTTATTGTTTACTTTTGTCTGAAGTAAATATCATATGGGAAACTTTTTTATTATTAATTTTACGAAAAAAGTTATTCTTTATAAAAAGTTATGCATGCTTTAAAACCTAAAATGCAATTAACAGATATCAAATTGTGTCAGTCATGTACGAGGTTTGCTCAAAAATGTAATTTTTGCTCAAAAGTAAAGTACCGTTTTGCTAACATCGCAAATTGTTATAAAAAAATATGTATAGAATTAAAAATGACTTTCAAATATGCAATTTTGTTCATTTCCAAAAAAAACTAGGGTGTGTTAAATTTTTAAAAAAATATTGTTTTTTTTTAAATAATAACTTTTATACCATTTCAGGTATTTTTTTTAATTAAGTGATTTCTTCCATGTATCAGAGGACATTTTTGGCATTAAAACAAAAATACCAATATCGTCCATAAGGGGTCCAAGGTAAATATTTAAATATTTAAAAACAAACATGATGCCGTTTAGTTTGGAACACATTTGATTTTCTGACTTTTTTATTTGATGTAATGTTTTCGAGTAAATTATTAGAAACCATTTCTTAGCAATCTCATTGCGTATCGGTAACATCTAATTCTACAGTAAAAATCGAAACCATATATCAAATAAAAAGTTAAGAGATCAAACTTGTTTCAAGCTAAACAAACATTTAAAAAAACATATTATTTTAGAACAATGCAGTGTCGTACTTAAAAAAATATATGCCTTAACCCCTTATAGACCACACTATTTTTTTGTATGCGAAAAAATGTTTTCTAAGGCTACAGCTACGATACCAAGCGGCAAGCGGAGAGTCTGAGAGCACTATATTAACATAAAGATCCTAATTTTTGACATAAAGAGCGAAATTCATATTTTTTTTCATTTTGGGATCTCCTCGTATTTTAGTTGTCTTGTAACTTACAACCAAAGTAAAAACTAATATTAGTAGTTATTTTCACGTAAAATCGTCATGTTTTTAATTTAAAAATTGGATGTCGTATGGTAGGTCATGATATAAACTTTATAACCAAAGAATAAATTAGCCCTTAGTTCATAATATTTTTTCATTTTACGGCAACATCTAAGTTTTAACTATTTTACCCTGCTCAGTACCTCTATTTAGCCCTCGGTTTCTAAAGTTTGTTCACTTAATAATTAATTAAAAACTAAACATTTTAGATTAGCGCAACTGTGCTTATACATAAAAAAAAACTTCCAAAATAAGTATGTATCCATAATTTTTAGAAAAATATTTGATATAAAACAAAATAGTAGAAAACCATGTACGAAACTGGTTCCAAAATAATTAATAACATTTTTTTACGTTTCAGTTTCATATGTACCCTTGATACTATTTTGTTTTAAATCGAATGTTTTACTGAAAATTGTGGATACATACTGATTTTGGACACTTTTAGTATAAGCACAGTTGCGCTGATCTAAAATATTTAGTTTTTAAATAATTAATAAGTAAATATACTTAAAAACCGAGTAAAATAGTTAAAACTTGGATGTTGCCGTAAAAAAATTATGAACTAAGGGCTAACTATATTCTTTGGTTATAAAGTTTGAATCATGGCCACCTATATATCTCGAAAAATATACAATAATTAAAAAAAAATCTTACTACACCTCTAAATTCTAAATAAAAATATCTCCGAATATCAGTATTTACTTTGGTTGTAAATAACACAGACATGTATGTTAAAAACTAGAAGGGCCATAAAAAATATTTTAGTGCCATCTTTTCTTCCATTAAAAAAAAAAGCTTCGGAAAAACCACATATTTCTATTTCTAATAATATCCAAGATATCCTGCAATTGCAACAAAACCGGACACCCTGTAGAATCACCTCTTACCCTCTCGTTTTACACTAAGCCGGATTCGCCAGATAGAGTGTTCAAAAATTATATGGAGCCTTTAAGTTTGCCAACTTTCCGGATTCTTTATGTATAAAAGGTCTTATAAGATTCAATACACTTCGATAGCGTGTGTGCGTTGCCAGGCTTCCGGCTCCCACTAATGTGAAAAGGCAGTTAAAGTTTGTCGGTAGAGTCACAGGACTCCCTGTATTAACCATTTTGCATTTTGGGATGTGACAATCTACCCTTAAATTCGCTTTACAACATTTTGTAACAACCTGTATAAAATATTAGAATAATATTGTTTATAGCTTTTTATCCTAAGTATTCTGAAAAAGTGCGTAGCTTTATTCACTATTGATTTGAACAATATAGTACGCAAAAGTGTAATGAAGATAATTACTAGGTTTGACCACATTAAATGTCTGCCAACTTAACTCCTAAAATAGTAAAATTATTGCATTTGGGTTAACAATAATGGGCTGACAATAATAAATTAATTTATAAGACAATTTTTCTACCTTCTGAATGTTACAAGTTTGACAAATATTATTTATTTTTTTGATTAATGACTAGCCTTTTATAAGCCTATCTATAAGGAAAAGTTACTGGAAATATTAACAAACTATAAAGTTAGAATTTTAAAACTTTTCCTAACATTGATTAATTTTACTAGTAATACAGGTAGCTAAGTATTCAACTTTTAGACAGGTTCTACAAAAGTAAAATTACGTTAAAGTTATATGCCTAGAAAATCTTGTAGAAAATGTTGCAAAATACAACACTTCCTTATTTTATTTTTGATCTATTGGGAAAGTAATAAAATGCTGCAACTACTTTAATGTTCAAAGTAGTCATTATTTACTTGTTAAAGTAGAATAATAAAAATACCAGGTATTTATACATATAAAACATGTATTACTTTTAAACCTAAAAATTAGAATAACTTAAATTTATTGATAAACATTTAATACATAGAACGAGCCATAACTATAAAATATTTTTTAGCTTTCAGCACATACAACCTGATCCTGAATAGTGAATTTAACAAAATATTTTTATTTTAGAAATATGCAGTGGCGTACTATTTTTCTTTATATTTACCTAAAACCCTTCATGGACGATACTGATGAAATTTATTAATTCTTATGTGCCAAAAAATGTCTTCTGATTCATAGGATGCCTCACTCATTTTTTTAAATCTAAATTTGTATAATAAAAGTTATTAAACAAAAATACAAAAACAAATTCAGCACTCTGTACTTCAAAAACTAAGACGTTTAGGACATACAGGGTGTTCGAAAACGTAAGATCAAAAATGAAAGGGGTGAGTGAGCCAAAATAATGTTAGTACTTCATATAAAAAAAAGTTCAGTGGTGCTTCGTTCGAGAGATATTGGGCCATATGAATAAAAAGAAGCAAATGCTTTTCTTATAAGGTATAGAAGGATTTACTTTAAACGTATAAATAAAGTCGAGCATTTGCTTACAAGTGCGAGCGTTTACTTATAGAAATGTGATACTACTAAATAGCAGCATCACGAATGTCCAAATTTCTATAAGTAAATACTCGCACTTGTAAGCAAATGCTCGACTTTATTCATACGTTGGAAGTAAATCCTTCTACACCTTATAAGCAAAAGCATTTTCTTTTTCTTTCTTTTTATCCATATGGGCCAATGACCTGCAAAGTTAGAATGAAACAAATATTTTAAATATAATTTTGGGACTGTTTCAATGATATTTGGGAAACTAAATAATCTTAATACTAATGCTTCTTTTTATTGATAAACAGTTTTTCAGTAAGTCGATATTATACAGGTTAAGACAATTTTTTTTAATATATGCATTATTAATACATGTGACAAATTTGGCATTTTGCTTTGATCGTTTAATGTCTTTATTATTTTTGCACAAAAAAGGTATACGTTATTTAATTCGATATTTTGAATGCTTTTTCATTAAAGTTGTATTTAAATTGGGTAGGTATAACAGCATTTTTTATAAAATAAAAAAACTCATTTTTTGTGAATATTATTAAGATATGGAAACATTATGAAAGACGGCCTTTATCTGTATTATAAAGTTTAAGAGGCTCACAAACAGCATTTTTAATAATTTAACCACGTTTTAATAATTAAGAAAAAATTGTTTTTTTTATTAGATACAAAATGAGCGTAAGTTTAGATTTAACATGCTACTTTATGAATAACGGTCTAAGATATCGATTCAAATAAGGTATAACTTTTTTGTACGAAAATGATGAAGAAAACAAACGGTCAAAGCAGAATCTCAAAATTGACACCTGGGTCAAAAATGCATACAGAAAAAAATAAACTCTTTCTCCCCGTATAATTCCGACTGAATTTTAATATAAAGTACTAACATTATTTTGGCTCACTCCATCACCCCTATTATCTATGACCTTCACTTTTCGGACACCCTGTATATTCATATTTTTTTCCCTATTTTTCTTTGTCGAATCAGCACTCAAAGTTTTTTCGGTAGAGTTACTGAAAACCCTGTATAAGTGGGCATACACACGGTCAATAATAGTATCAGTCTTAAGGTCTTGCCCAACATAACCGCGACAATCCCGCAGCCGTGCGGCTGGCTAGTAAAATGTAGGGGAGTGCGTTGCAAAACGTTTTGCATTTAATAAAATTTCAGTAATATGTCTGTTTTACTATGCTTTAAATTACACCTAATCGTTAAATAAACCTTCACAAATAAGGTAACACAGTTTTACCCATACTACACTCAAAGTTTGGATAAAAAGAAACAGAGATAAGTAGAAAAATCTGTATTATTTAATAAAAGATACATCAAACAATAGACTCAGCTTGACAAAACTGCTTTTATATTTTTGAGGGCATGAAAAGTGCTTTTGAATTTATCCGAATTAATCTGCCCCACTTTCCCCTATAATTGTAAATTCAAGCTGGCTGCGGCCATGTGTGGCCAGACCTTTGTGTGCATGCCCATAAAAACTTCCTAAAATTTTAGTTGTAAAAAATTATTTTATAATACAGGGAATTTCAACTTATACACAAAATATCTGCGCTCTGTACAAGATACTAAAAAAATAAATTAACAAATGTTTGTTTGAATACACTTATTTTATTGACAGTATCAGTAAATATAGAAGGTATCTTAAAAACATAGTTTTATTGTCAAGTGGGTTTTTTTATGGAATTACCTGTATATTTCATCATTTTTAACTCTAATAAATGGTACATTAAAAATGTTTAATACACTATAAGTAGGTGAAGTTGGCCAATGCGCTTTGTACCACCCCCACCTCTTTTTGATTGGCTATCCCTACCCACCACCCCTGATTGGCCCCGCCTCTAAAGCTCTCTGATTGGTCGATCCCTACTCCCCCAACTCTCTTATTGGCTACCCCCACTATTAGAAGGTGGAGCTTACGACTAAACCAAATATCCCTACTCCCCCAACTCTCTTATTGGCTACCCCCACTATTAGAAGGTGGAGCTTATTACTAAAACAGATTATCTAATTGGATCCCTCCCTCTGTAACTACTTAAAAAGGAAAGGGAAGTCTGCATAAAGGAGTTAGGCTTCAGTACAGTGTCGTACAACATATTTAACAGTCATTCTTAAACTATGGATTCCAGTGATGTTTGTGGAATTTGTCATTATGAAGTTATAATATTTTTTCATAAAGCAATTCATTTAGTCAAACAAGATTTATTGGAAAAATATTCACAATTACAATACCAATATTTTGAAGACAGAGTGAACTTTGAATAATTGGAATGATTATTATTATTACTACTTCAGTAATTATCAACTAAAATTTGAGAAATATATTGATGGAATTGTTAAATGTGAGAAATTTCACAATGGAAACAGCTGCATTAATCGCATTATGGAGGAGTTGGAAATATTAGGATTTAAAGAATTATTCGGTGTTAAACTAATTAACGCATTTCTGAATAAAGAAAAATTAATATCTGAGGTGTCTGAAGATTTGCGTGAATTGATAGCAAACAAGTTTTTAAATTTATTTTAAACTAAAAATGTGCAGATACTGTTGTGAAGAGTTTAGTGATAAGGAAAAAAATTCTTAACATTGTTATATATGTATCAGTGAGAACAATTTCGTTAAGTAGTGTAAATAAAAGACTTTTTGTGATGTGTAGAAGATTGTGGAAAAATAACTTTCCTAATTTAATAAAAGGTTGTTTAGTTTTTAGAGATTTAGAGAAGTTAAAAATTTTATATTGCATGAAAATAGATACCAAGATAAGTTCTTTTAAAAACTTGCCATGTATTGACACTTTAGAAATAATATGTGAAAAAAATAATAAATGGTAAAAACATTCCTTATAATATTTATTATGAACAAATATTATCTTATTCTTATATTAACATTAAAAAATAAATATAACATTTAATTAAATGTGTATTAGTATATATGAGAGTGCATCTCCTTCTTATCTTACAACTCTTCATATTTATCTTTTAAATATATTAAATGTCTAAAGTTATTTATTTAATTAAATGTCATCTGCTACAACTAAACTTGATTTAATAAAAAAGCTTAATGAGTTTGAGGAAAAATATATTAATAGTATTAATAAAATAAAAGATAATTTGGAAAATAAAACTGAAACTGAAGTGTCATTTTATAAAGAATTTATTAAATGGTATGAAGAAGGTGTAAAAATATGTCAAGAATTTTATGAAAATCAAGATGAAGAGGAACTTATTCAACGCTTGTTAAAAGATGGTTTTCAAAGTGAGGCAAGTGAATTAAAAGAATATATTAAAAACAAAGAAGCGTTATATAGAATTACCCAGTCCGAAATAGAGTGGAATATTTTTGAACAAGGAATGTACAAATAACAAAATATGGAAAAGTTAATAAGTGAAATGAATGAAGAATTTTTAATGTCGGAAGCGTGTTCCCGTTACCTGGCTTTTGCTGGTGAAATAACCGATGAAGCACAAGACCTTAAAAAATATTTTGATTATATGGATCATGCAGAGCTGTGTAGACAAGCTTCATATTATTGTGTAGACTTTTTAAAAACAAAAAATATAAATAAACTCTTTACTGAACTTAATAAATTAGGTTTAGTTGATAACATTAATTATATAGTTAAACAAATGAATGAAAAATATAAAGAGTTATAATTTAGTCTGTAAATGTAAAAATATAATATAAATTGTATCAAACCATTTATTATAATATGAAATAAAAACTAGAAATATATTTTATGTGTATTTATTCATTCATAAAAAATTATCATACATAAATAATACATTAGATAATGCACACATAGAAGGAGACTTAGAATGGAAAAAACATTTAGGTTCAGATAGACGCAGTTCAGGTTTTTCATTTAGTTCAATAACTTGTTTAGTACAATACTTTCTTATGTAATCAGCTTTTTCACTTCCTTTGACATAAACGAAATTAGCTTCGTTTGTCAATTGTTGAATGATACTTGAAAAATAGTGTAGTGGGGTAAATCCAGAATTCCAATTAATGCAGTGATGATTCTTCATTAACCATATAGCTTGCTTGTGTAAATCCGGTGAAAGACAATTTAACGGAAAAGGTTTTTTAAATGTGGTGACTAATTCGACTTCCATCGTATGTTGCCATTTCTTTTGGAATAAATCTATTTCGCTCATCCTTGAATCCTTGAATATCCAAAACCAGTCTCATATTTTTAAAGAAGCAAATTTTTCAAATACAAACTTTCGGATAGAAAACTTTCGAATTTGTTGCTTAAGTGCTTTTAATTTAGATAAAAAGTTTCAATTTTTTTGGTGTTAGTTGAAGTCATTACATAAAAACTATTGTTTCTTCTCGAAAGACACAATTATAACTGAAAATTTGTTCAACTACATCTCAAATAAATTCAAATAAATCAAAATAAGAGTGGGGGTTAAAGTTAGAGTTGTTTAACAATTTTTGTTAATGGATTGTAGGTAAATATTTTATCATGAATTATAAGACAATATGCTGAAGTTTTTGCTGGGATTTTTTCCTCTGTTTCAAATTCAATTCTCATTGTCACAGGACCTGTTTGTAATGAATCTCGTTGATGTGAACAGTTGATATAAACAATCGGTGCATTGTCTTTAAAGTCTTTAGGACTAAAAATTGGCTCTACAGGATGATTATAATACATCTGACGAAATTCAGAAAACATCTCATATAAAGTAGCAAACTTGTTGTTTTTAAAATCCAGTTGAAGATCATTATATGGATATCTTTCAGAGTTTAAAAAGACGTTAATATTTCTTAATCCGCAGTGATCAAATTTACTCATATCCTGTTTAATATTTCCTCGTCGATTTTTTGAAAAGCAATTAAAACATGGCGTGGCGTTTCAACTTTTGTAGAAGTTTTAACTGGCCAGTTATGTCTTGTTGCTTCTAATAATTCAGGATATTCAACCAATTCCCAACTTCTAAATGTAAGTAAAATATCATTATTTTTGTCAATTATCTTAGTAAGGGCTAATTCTTGAGGTATTGCAACTGTTAGATGGGGAACTCGCCAACAAAGTTTTGTAATTGTAATTTTAGGTTTTTCTGTTTCATCAGTTGAGACAAGAGCATTGGTGTCATCATTACTCCTTATGAGTATTAATTCTTGTTGTGAATTTAAAATAATTTTATTATAATCTTCAAAGAACCCTGAGTATAATTTAAGAGGAATACATAGAGCGACGTTTCCCTTATCATCTGTCATAATATTTTGTGCATTCGATTTTGGAAACCATCCGGCATTTTGTAACTTAGTACTTTCATTATCATTAAAAGACATATAACCCTTTATTGAGGACGTAATACCTATATCCCGAACTGAGTCGATAGTAACTCCATTTAGAACATACCTTAATTCCTTAAACAAAAATGCTGGTGCGTTATTTATTAAATTAGTTTTTGTTAAAGGTGTACCATCTTCTTTGGTAACCTGTAATTCCAAATATAATTCACTCTTACAGGGAAGAGGATATTTACCTGTTTGTTGCAACGAGATTCGTATTTCATCATTTGGTCCTAATTTGGTTGGGTTAAAGGGATCAAAAGAAAGTAACTCCCAACTTAGCACCTGATTCGTCTACCAGGATATTTTCTTTAACATTAAGATGTTCCATTTTATGATGTTTTATTTAACCTTAAACCCCAAATCTTGTAAAAAATATTAGAAGGATGTTTTATTTAACCTTAAACCCCAAATCCTGTAAAAATTTTCTATTAGAAGGTGTTAACTCCAGTAGACTATAGGCCACTTTAACGGGACCGACACCTCCGACGTCACAGGCGACGCCTAGGGTACAGCGCATGCGCTGGATCGATACGTGCCAGGCTCAGCTATCTGAAAAATGACGAAAAATACTTGGTATGATGACGTAATAGGAATCGGCGCCATATTTAGGGTGTGGTCCCCACGTGATCATCCTAAAATCTGAGCCAGGCTCAGCTATCTGAAAAATGACGAAAAATACTTGGTATGATGACGTAATAGGAATCGGCGCCATATTTAGGGTGTGGTCCCACGTGATCATCCTAATAAAAAGTCTCACCTGGACCGGGAGTCGAACCCGTACCGCCTGCGTGAGAACCCAACGCCATATACCACTAGACTATTGGAGGATCTGATAATTAAATGTTAAACGGAGTCCAATTGAAGCTCTCACCTGAGCAGGGATTTGAACCCGAGGTCACACGCTTCCAAGGTAAAGTCCGTTACCACGCGGCCAATGTGTCATTAGAAAACAAAGCCGATGATGTCAGCCAGATGACCCGAAACCACAAACAGAAAAATGTTAATTTAAAATACGCCAATAAAACCACATTCCGATCAAAATCTAAAAATATGAAACTAAAGTAAACAAAAGATATATGTCACATCCGGTAGGTGGTATAGAGAAAAACAATGTTTTAATAAAAAACCTCATAATTTGTAATTAAATTAAGATCAACATCCGGCATGCAGTTTAATAAAAAATGCCTTTAACAAAAATTCAAAAGAAAATATTTTTAAAAATAAATTTAGTACCTAAGCTTTAATCAAATATTAATACCAAAAAAGCGAATAGTTATATATTAATTTACCAAAAGTGTTCAATAATACCAAATATACCGAGCACATAGTAAAGTAATAAAATTTTTATAAATTACAATAAATATACATAGCGCCAAGAGCACATTATTCTGGATAAATCCGTTAACATATCAACAAATTTAAATAAATATACAGGTAGACAGACCACTAAAAAGTATATTATACTTGTCAAATAAAAATCACCAGCCTAAAAACAAATAATACCAAATATACTGAGTACATAGTTATGCAATAAATATACATATCACCAAGAGTACATTATACAGAGTAGTATACAGGGCAAATCCGTCAACATGTCAACAAATTTAAATAAATATACAGGTAGATAGGTCACTAAAAAGTAAACTAAACATTTTTATACAGAGTGTTCATTAAACTTATCTAAAATATTTGAATAATACAGGATGTTTTAAAAAGTAGGTTAACAAATTATTAGCTTTAATTTTTATGAGTTTTTTTATTTGGAATCTAAACAAAGGTTATAAACTGAAAATAATCTTTTTATACAGGATCTGTCTTAAGTTTTTAAACTAAAAATTTTTATACAGAGTGTTCATTAAACTTATCTAAAATATTTGAATAATACAGGATGTTTTAAAAGTAGGTTAACAGATTATTAGCTTTAATTTTATGAGTTTTTATTTGATTGCAGTAGTTTTAAAATAGTAGTCTCCTATACCTTTTCTATCGACTTTGTAAGTGCTACCTACTCTATACCCTTCATTTTCCTGGCAAACCTCACACATAGCCTCCAATTCAGGTTTGCATTCAGAGCAATCACACGGACGACCCCGAAAACACTCTCGAGACATTGTTGCTTCTTTGGCTGCTTGACTCATACTAAAATAAATGTGATAAGTTGCTCATGTCCTCGTAAGTGGTAAAAGTGGTGGTGGGGAAATAACAGCAGATTTACAGATTTTTACCCTTACAATATTGAAACACCTTCGCGTAAGTATTTACAAACAACAAAAGTAAGAATATTGGGCTAAATAGTTGTTTTCTGGTTTCTGAACATGGCCCAAATAGTATTTAAGACTTTAAATCAATCAGAGAGCAGTTGAGAGTAAATAGGGCCTAAACAGATAACCTCAAAGTTCTTACACAGCCGTTGTTATGATTGACAGACAAGTTATTTAAAAAAACAACAAATTCGAACGGTTTGCCGAACACTTTGTCGAACGGGTCGTCAGAAAATAGTCTTGTTTGGGTTCAAATGAAAGGTCTTGACTTGTAGATTACTAATTAAACATTTTTAACAAATTTTTATTTCGTAACTTTCTTATTTATGAATATTTTTTAAAAATTTTAACTTATTTGGATTCCTTACGACTTCTAGATACCGAATCTGCAATAAAATCGTCATTTCCGGTCGCAACTTCCGGTCGTCAAAAAGTAGTATTGTTTGGGTTTAAATGAAAGGGCTTGACTTGGAGATTACGAATTAAGCATTTTTAACAATTTTTATGATTTTTAGCTATTTAATTATCACTTGTTTTGCAGAATTATGTTTAAATGTGAATTTTGTAACCGCGAATTCACCCGAAAAGACAATTTTAAACGACATGGCGACTGTCGGACTGCAGCTAAGTCTTGACACCGGGCTTTAGCGGGGATTGCCGTATTTTTAGAAAAACAGGGCCGTATTTCGTCATTTTTGAAAAACAGTGCCGTATTTCAGAAAAACAGTGCCGTATTTCAGAAAAACGGTACCGTATTCTAAAAATACAGGGCTGTATTTTGAAAATACAGCCCTGTATTTTAAAATTCAGAGCTGTATTTTAGAAATACAGTGCTGTATTTTCAGAAAAACAGTGCTGTATTTCCAGAAAAACAGTGCCGTATTTCAGAAAACGGTACGGCATTCTAAAATACAGGGCTGTATTTTGAAAATACAGCCCTGTATTTCAAAATACAGGCTGTATTTTGAAAATACAGCCCTGTATTTTGAAATACAGCCCTGTTTTGGAAATACAGGGCTGTATTTTCAAAATACAGACCTGTATTTTTAGAATACCGTACCGTTTTTCTGAAATACGGCACTGTTTTTCTGAAAACGGCACTGTTTTTCTGAAATACGGCACTGTTTTTCTAAATTACGGCAGTTTTTTTAAAATACGGCACCGTTTTTCTAAAATACAGCACTGTTTTTCTAAATACGGCACCTTTTTTCTAAAATACAGCACTGTTTTTCTAAATACGGCACCGTTTGTCTAAAATACGGCAATTCTCCGCTAAAGCCCGGTGCTCGCAGACTTTGGCTGCAGTCCAACAGTCACCATGTCGGTTAAAATTGTCTTTTCGGGTGAATTCGCAGTTACAAAATTCACATTTAAACATAATTCTGCAAAACAAGTGATAATTAAATAGCTAAAAATCATAAAAATTGTTAAAAATGCTTAATTTGTAATCTCCAAGTCAAGTCCTTTCATTTAAACCCAAACAATACTACTTTTTGACGACCGGAAGTTGCGACCGGAAATGACGATTTTATTGCAGATTCGGTATCTAGAAGTCGTAAGGAATCCAAATAAGTTAAAATTTTTAAAAATATTCATAAATAAGAAAGTTACGAAATAAAAATTGTTAAAGATGTTTAATTAGTAATCTACAAGTCAAGACCTTTCATTTGAACCCAAACAAGACTATTTTCTGACGACCCGTTCGACAAAGTGTTCGGAAAACAGTTCGGCAAACCGTTCGAATTTGTTGTTATTTTAAATAACTTGTCTGTCAATCATAACAACGGCTGTGTACGAACTTTGAGGTTATCGGTTTAGGCCCTATTTACTCTCAACTGCTCTCTGATTGATTTAAAGTCTTAAAAAACTTTTGTTGTTTGTAAATACTTACGCGAAAGTGTTTCAATATTGTAAGGGTAAAAATCTGTAAATCTACTGTTATTTCCCCACCACCACTTTTACCACTTACAAGGACATGAGCAACTTATCACATTTATTTTAGTATGAGTCAAGCAGCCAAAGAAGCAACAATGTCTCGAGAGTGTTTTCGGGGTCGTCCGTGTGATTGCTCTGAAAGCAAACCTGAATTGGAGGCTATGTGTGAGGTTTGCCAGGAAAATGAAGGGTATAGAGTAGGTAGCACTTACAAAGTCGATAGAAAGGTATAGGAGACTACTATTTTAAAACTACTGCAATCAAATAAAAACTCATAAAATTAAAGCTAATAATCTGTTAACCTACTTTTAAAACATCCTGTATTATTCAAATATTTTAGATAAGTTTAATGAACACTCTGTATAAAAATGTTTAGTTTAATAAATACCCAGTATAAAATTGAAAAAATGTATTCAAATCAGAATAATGAACACTCTGTATAAAAATTTTTAGTTTAAAACTTAAGACAGATCCTGTATAAAAACTCATACAAATTAAAGCTAATAATTTGTTAACCTACTTTTAAAACATCCTGTATTATTCAAATATTTTAGATAAGTTTAATGAACACTCTGTATAAAAATTTTTAGTTTAAAACTTAAGACAGATCCTGTATAAAAAGATTTTTTCAGTTTATAACCTTGTTTGATTCCAAATAAAAAACTCATAAAAATTAAAGCTAATAATTTGTTAACCTACTTTTTAAAACATCCTGTATTATTCAAATATTTTAGATAAGTTTAATGAACACTCTGTATAAAAATGTTTAGTTTACTTTTTAGTGACCTATCTACCTGTATATTTATTTAAATTTGTTGACATGTTGACGGATTTGCCCTGTATACTACTCTGTATAATGTACTCTTGGTGATATGTATATTTATTGCATAACTATGTAGCTCAGTATATTTGGTATTATTTGTTTTTAGGCTGGTGATTTTTATTTGACAAGTATAATATACTTTTTAGTGGTCTGTCTACCTGTATATTTATTTAAATTTGTTGATATGTTAACGGATTTATCCAGAATAATGTGCTCTTGGCGCTATGTATATTTATTGTAATTTATAAAAATTTTATTACTTTACTATGTGCTCGGTATATTTGGTATTATTGAACACTTTTGGTAAATTAATATATAACTATTCGCTTTTTTGGTATTAATATTTGATTAAAGCTTAGGTACTAAATTTATTTTTAAAAATATTTTCTTTTGAATTTTTGTTAAAGGCATTTTTTATTAAACCGCATGCCGGATGTTGATCTTAATTTAATTACAAATTATGAGGTTTTTTATTAAAACATTGTTTTTTCTCTATACCACCTACCGGATGTGACATATATTTTTTGTTTACTTTAGTTTCATATTTTTTAGATTTTGATCGGAATGTGGTTTTATTGGCGTATTTTAAATTAACATTTTTCTGTTTGTGGTTTCGGGTCATCTGGCTGACATCATCGGCTTTGTTTTCTAATGACACATTGGCCGCGTGGTAACGGACTTTACCTTGGAAGCGTGTGACCTCGGGTTCAAATCCCTGCTCAGGTGAGAGCTTCAATTGGACTCCGTTTAACATTTAATTATCAGATCCTCCAATAGTCTAGTGGTATATGGCGTTGGGTTCTCACGCAGGCGGTACGGGTTCGACTCCCGGTCCAGGTGAGAATTTTTTATTAGGATGATCGCGTGTGACCACAACCCTAAATATGGCGCTGATTCCTATTACGTCATCATACCAAGTATTTTTCGTCATTTTTCAGATAGCTGAGCCTGGCTCAGATTTTAGGATGATCACGTGGGGACCACACCCTAAATATGGCGCCGATTCCTATTACGTCATCATACCAAGTATTTTTCGTCATTTTTCAGATAGCTGAGCCTGGCACGGATCGATCCAGCGCATGCGCTGTACCCTAGGCGTCGCTTGTGACGTCGGCGGTGTCGGTCCCGTTAAAGTGGCCCATAGTCTACTAACTCCTGTGAGTTTAATTTCTTACTGGTAAGATTTTGTTTGATTCTTTTTATATTATATGGTTGATAATAGTAAACTCTTGGTGACTTGTGATATAAAAACCATTATTTAACTACCTTCTGAAGGCGTAGTCTTACCGTTACCGTTTCTCCTCTAAAATTTAACGAGATTACCTGTTTGATCCAGTATTTTAAGAACAATTTTATTTATAATTTTACCAGTAACTGGAAAATAAATAATATTTTAAGGAGATTCTATTATTTTATAGCCGGGAGCTACACTGGGAAAAAATTGATGAATTATATGAACAGGATCACCATTTAAATATGATCCTTCAGCTATACTACAATCTATGTTTAGGGAGTTTACTTTAATAATTTCTGCTGGTGAATCAGATATGTGTTCGTGATTTTGTGGTTGCAATTCTTGATCAATAAATCCTAAAATTTTTCCAATTGTTCCCTTTTAAAGGTTATTGGGACTGTTGTTTTAATGTGTGTACGTAGAGTATTATTATTAGGAAACATATGAAAACTGATGTGTTCTTTTTCAAGATGTTTTTGCAATACATTATTTATATCATCTATTTCATAGCTACCTGGCGGGATTTTAAATACTTCATTTAAGTTATAAATAAAAGAATTATTTGATTCATCAATATTAGGAATAACATTAAATGTTTCAAAATTTATCAAGCCAATTACATAATCTTCATCCTCATCTAAATAGATTGGTGGATGAAATTCTGCTGTCAGTGTAGCAGAATTGTCACTAAGAACAAAACTGTATGACATATCACTTAAAAAAACTTTTGAAAAATAAAATTATTTTGAACATCACATATTTTTATACAAAAATTTTAGACTTAATTGCCCACAGTTAGTTTTATTATAATTCTGATATTGATCATGATTATATTTTACAATGTTTTTATTTCCATCACTGTTAAAATATGAAATTAATTCAAGGGGTGGTCTCAAATTACCATAACTATCAAAATATATTATATTCTTTCCCTTTTTGGTATATGCTGTCCAATGAGTTCCTCTTCCACTATCATCATCAAGATTTACAATAGCACTTTCATATTTTTTAATTTTATGAGGCAGCTTATCCCTCATAAATATACCCCGAAAATTTGGTATTTTTAACAATTTAGCATATTTAATTAAATCATAATTTGTAAGTATTTTTCGAGGTATATATTTTAACAGTTTTTTGAATACGGCTTTAAAAATAATCCACAACCTGTTTTATATGGTTTTAAATAAAGTCCACTTCCCTTTGTTCCTACTGCTATGGACTCCATCATTTGATTATGTCTCTTATCTTCCTCAAGTTTCTGTTTAGCTGCTTTTGCATCATTTACAGCTTTCGCGGTTCCAGCTGCCACTCCCCGAGTGCTCCTAAAGCGGATAATCCAGCAAACAATGGTATAAGCGGTAAGAATCCACCAGATTTTGGAATCGGTATTATTCGTTTCTTAGGAGGTAATACTCGTCCAACTTTCTTTATTGCTGACAGTGCTGATTTAGCAGTTTCCCTTAAACTTCTAAACTTTTTCCTTGAAGTTCCTTTCTTGCTTTTGCAATAGCTTGAGAAAAGGAAATTCCCTTACCTCTACGTCTTCTTCGAGTCCCTCTTTTCTTTCTTCTAATACCCATTCCTAATTTGGTTTTAACTTTCATAGCACTGCTAATACCTAAAGCAGCTGTTTTCTCCCCAAAACTAGCGTCCTTGGATTTAAACCTTGAGAAAGCCTTCTCAGCTAAGACTTTATCAGCATCATGTCTACCTTTTATATCTTTTGTCTTGGAATATGCAATATCATGCTCTTTACAAGCTTCATCTAAAGGATTTATTCCTTTATCACCCCTTTGTAGTCGTTATTCGAACTTGGTTCCTGGTCCACAAAAGTGATAACCAGGAATATGTAATTCGAATGGTAATTTGTTTATTAAAGTGTTTAAGATACCACTTCCTATTTTCTTAGATTCTTTTTTTTAACAAATTGTGGATGGAATGAGCATTATATAAAGTGAAATGCTCGGAGTAAATGATTAGTTTTTTAAAGTGGTCAGCCTTATATAGAAAAGCATGAGGATTGAGAAACAACCATTTTCAATTGAGATTAAAGATCATGATATATTAAAAAATAATTTTAATAAACATGAAAAACTATTTAATGGTAGCAGTAAAACAGGATTAGTGCGTTGCTCCCTCAGGTTGTGGCAAAACTAATATTATTATTAGCTTGATTGTAGATCCACAAGGTTTACGATTTGAAAATATTTATGTTTATTCAAAATCCCTGTATCAACCAAAATATGAGTATTTAAGAACACTTTTTAAACCTCTTAAAGAAATAGGTTATTGTGAATCTGCAGACGAAGAAAATATAATATCTCCACTTGAAGTAAAACCTAATTCCATATTAATTTTTGATGACATTGTCTGTTGCAATCAAAATATAGTAAAGGATTATTTTTGTTTTGGGAGACATAAAAATACAGATTGCTTTTACTTATGCCAAACATATTCTTCTATTCCTAAACAACTTATTCGAGACAATGCAAATTTGTTAATTTTATTTAAACAGGATACCACAAATCTTAAACATATTTATAATGATCATGTTAATGTAGATATGTCATTTCAACAATTTAAAGAGTTATGTTTAATGTGTTGGAGAGAAAAATATGGATTTTTAGTAATTGATAAGGATTCTAATATTAATTCCGGTAGATATCGCATAGGGTTTGACTTATTTATTTACTTATAAAAAGGATTGCTTATTTAATCTTTCATAGTCTGTACGCAAATCTTGCCAAGAATAGAGTGATAACATGAATGAGAAAGAAGCAAGGGAACTAGTAAAGACACGTAAGGCAGTTAGAAAAAAATATATTTCATATTTATATAATAGGAATTAAAATCAGATATAGCTGAATCTCAAATACAACAGGAAAAACAATTTAAACCACTTATTCAACCTTTGCATGAATTATTTCAAAAAATTAAAAAAGAATCTGAAACAAAATCCGAAATAAAACGGGAATCTTCCTTATCACCAATCCCTTCAGAACCTCTTACTTCATAAAGAAGACAAACAAATATTTTTAAAAAATATTTACCATCAATAACTCCATCATTTTTACAAGATGAAGAAACGTTCCAAAACACAAATGATGAAGGAGAATATTTAGATGACAGTTTAAGATTAAGTTCTACCATGTTACAACCCCATGACGTTGAGGAGGAAATACCACCATTAGAACGTACAAGACAAGAAATTCTTGAGATTACTAGAACCGATGCATATAATGAATATTTGGACGAATATGATTCATTAGTAAGAGGATTTGTTGATTCATCAATTAAAGAGTGATCGAGAATTAGATCACAGATATGGTTTTTCACATGATATAAACACAGAAAAATGGAAAGTTGGTAACAGCCTGATTGATTTCAAAAAAGCAAATTTAAAAATTGGTGATCTTGAATATAAAGGAACTCCCGGATTATATGAACTACTCTTTTATAGAGAACCTGTTGGATTTAATAATATCGATTTAGACAACTATATGGATATACTTGCTAGAAGTAATGCATATCGAAGAAATCATGATCCAAATGAGCAAGTGCAAGGCACAACCGATTTAAAATATTTAACTATAATAAAACCATATCTCATGAAAAAAATATTATTAAATCCACTGGAAGACCATTACCTTCTATTACATCTATTCCAAGTCAATTACGTTCTAATATTATACCACCTGAAAGGAAAGCAAAACGAGGTGGAAATTTGCTAAATTTGTCCAACAAAAAAGTTGACTATGTATATTTCGATGATATTAATGAACTAGTAGAAAGATTAAAACTACTTGTAGCATCCCAAAATGCGGGTCATACAGGTCACAACAATGAAATTATTTCAATTATAGAAGAATTAAAGAAAGCCAAAGTCATTATATAAAAGACTACATTGAACTGATTTTTGCCCATTCGCAAAATGACATTGGATAAATTTGGTAGACACATTTCTAAGCGTTACAAAATCAATACTTCATTGACTGAAAAAAGATTCTTGATAATGTCGAAAATACAATTTTACAAAAAATTAAAAGCTATGATAGTTACATAGAAAATAAAATTTTGCAAAAATTTGAACCAATTCTTAAAAAGGATATATTTAATTTAAATAAAAAATTAAGAATTTGGTTAAAGAAAATAATAATTTGATAGAACAAATTTCAATTAAAATATCAAAAGATGAAGAGGCTTCAAAGCAGAAAATTAATGCGATAGAAGATAATATTTTAGAAATTAGATCAATAATTCAAGAACAAATTGACAATGCTAGGACAACTCTTTCAAAGGATAATATTTCAAAGTTTCAAACATATACCGATAAACTTAGCAAAAGAGTAGAAGAAGAAATTAAAAACTATGAAATAATTCATGAAAATATTTAAAAAAGCATACAAAGTCTTGACAGAAGTATGCAGTTACATTTTGCAGCTCATAAGACTGATAGTGAGAAGATTAAGGAGTTAAACAGCCAAATTGAAGAACTTAAGAAAAAAAGTGGTGATACTATATTAAAATTAACGGGAAAAGAGGTAGAATATATATTTCAAGTTGTACAAGATTTTATTGCAGTTGCAAAAAAGAATTATCAACCGATTATGACACCAAAATAAAAAAATTAGAGACAACTTTATCAGATAAGATAGCTACTTTAAATATAAATATACATAACATAAATAAAACGCTAGTCCAGGAAATAAAATCAATAAGAGAGTTACTTAAAGTTTTCAAAATAGAAATTAATACTACAAAAGATAATTTGATTAATAACAACACAGATATAAAAAATTTTAAGTCAAATATATCTCTACAAATAACTTCTTTAGATTTATATATAAAGAATGTAAATGATACACTACTAAATAAAATAAAATCAATGACAGAGCTACTTGAAACCTCCAGTTCCTCAGTTAAAGAAGTAAAAGATGATATTGTAGCTTTGGATAATAAAATTCAAGATCTAGAGCAAACAGTAATAAATAAATCCATATAAAATTCTATGTCATAAGATTAAAAGAATAGTAACACCTTATAACCATGAGTGATAATTTAAAAGAAATAGTGGTAAATGAATTACATAAAGCAGCTAGAAAAAATTATAGGAGAAGGAGAGTAATTGTTAAAGGTTTAAATGACTTGTGGCAAGCTGATCTTGTCGAAATGTTATCCTATGCAAAATTAAATAAAGGATATCGATATATGTTAGTAGTTATAAATGCATTTTCAAAATATGTTTGGACATATCCTTTAAAAACTAAACAAGGAAAAGAGACTGCTAATGCGATGGAAAATATTTTAAAAATACACATTAACCGACTAATCTACAAACAGATTTGGGGAAAGAGTTTTATAACACTCATTTTCAAGAACTAATGACAAAATTACCTAAAAGCAAGTATTGTTGAACGTGTAAATAGAACTTTAAAGGGAATTATGTGGAAACATTTTAGTAACCAAGGGTAACTATAAGTGGTATACTATTTTACCTAAAATTATAAAACAGTATAATAATAAAAAACATTCAACAACAGGATTTAGACCTTCAGAAGTTAGTAAAAAAAATGAAAAACAAATATTACTAAACTCTTTTACACACAAAAAAACTATTGATCCGAAACATCCCAAATTTAAGTTAAACGATTATGTTCGTATTTCAAAGCATAGAGAAGCATTTTATAAAGGATATACTCCCAACTGGTCCACTGAAATTTTTAAAATAAAAAAGTTAAATCAACAAATCCAACCACTTATATATTAAAAGATGATAAAAATGAAGATATTCAAGGAGGCTTTTATGAGGAAGAATTACAGAAAGTAAAATATCCAGATGCATATTTGGTTGAAAAAATTTTAAGAAAAAAAGGAAACAAAGTATTAGTTAAATGGTTAGGATTTGACAATACACACAACTCATGGATTTTTAAAAAGACTTGATATAATATGTTTTATATTTTATAATTATAATATAGAAGCAATATTGTATATAAAGTTGAAAAGGTTTTAAGGAGAAAAGGGGGTAAGGTGTATGTAAAGTGGATAGAAATGGATAAATCACACAATTCGTGGATTTAAAAAAGAATGGTATAAGGGTGGGGGTATTATAAAAGAAGAAAAAGAAATTTTTAGAGAACATTTATTTACCTATCATGGTCAACTGTGAATCAAATATTTTTATAGATATTCAAGGATTCTTTTGTTCTTTTGGTTATGTACCCAAAGAATTGGCAATTTACGATGGAATTCGTTGTTCAAATTTTCTATTTAAACCACCATTTAAGAAAAATATGTTAAGTGATGATGATTCTAAGGCGGTTACTTGGGCTGAAGAATATCATGGAATGGAATGGGAAAGTGGAAATATTGATTTGAATGAAATTAATCCAATTTTAAGTAAAATATATGAAACTTTCAAAGATTCAAGATTCTATGTGAAAGGAAATGAAAAGGCAAAATTTTTAAAGAAATTTTTGAGAGATGAGAGCATCATAAACATTCCAAATGGTCGTGAACCCAAACTAAGTAAATTTAAGAAAATTCCGGAATGTTTTTTTCATAAAAATTTATATCCATATCATTGTGCATTAGCTAATGTAAAATTGTTGTATAGTTATAAAAATTGTTATTAATAAACATTGTTTAAAATTAAAAATGTATTTTTTCCCCACTACCATATATTTCATAAACTTACTAATTTTTTAAAAAATATTTATAAATAGATACTTAAATAAAAAACATGTATAATTCATACAAACATTTATTAATATATTTACAAAATTTAAAGTAAATTGAATCTACATTTTATTAAAACGTTGAAAATAGATTTTATTTCTATGTTCTTCACTTAATACTTCATCCAACTTCACAGAAAGTCTTTGAATTTTTCTTTGAAAATGGAATCGATCCCACGCCATACGTTCATACATATTATCCCTTGCTTGACTATATGCAAATTTCCAGACGATCATTGGATGAATTTTATTTTTCTTCTCATTAAACTGAACCTTCTTCATTCCAATTGTTTGATTTTGGATTCAATGATGTCAGGATACAAAATAATTAATTCCATCATTGTGCAGGCATTTTCACTAGTTTGTTCTTGTGTTGTCAAAACATTAAATATTTTGTTAATAACATCATCATAAATATTTTCATAGTTAGTTTTAAAGACTTTAAAATATGGTTTAAATTGTTGATTTTTTAACACCAATATTTTTTCTCTATCAGAGGAATTACTTTCCATAGGTTACACACACTTTCAATTCCTAAATATACAGAAAACTCTTTTTTCTTTATTTTTAAAACTTTTATACCGCCCTGAATAGTTTCAAAAACTAACGCAATTTTTTCAAGTTCTATTGATTCATAAGAATTTTTCAAAGAATAAAAATAATTTGTTATTACACCCTGATACATAAGTATGCTTCTCCATTCGTTTTCGGTTAGAATAATTGATACACCTTTATTTCCAAAAGTTTGATGCATGGATTAAAATCTTGAACTCCAAAACCAACACATACATATTTACTATTTGATTTATTCAGAGTGTAGTAACTGCCTTGAACAATACTTTTTCACTAATCTCACTTTGTTGAATATCATCATTATTTTTATTTAAGAAAATATTTGAATTTGCTAAACTTTGCTCAGTGTAGAAGTTCAATTTATTAAATTGAGTCATTTTGCTAAAGATAATGTTAAACTAACATTATTTTAGTACTAACAACTCCTTATAAGACACTTTCCCTCCTTACCCTCTCCCACTACTACTTTACAAGGTGGTGGGGGTAATACTTTAAAATAAATCAGTTATTGCAAATATTTATATATTTTCCAAAAATAGTATGTATTTAAAATAAATATTATTATCATAAATATGAAACAAGAAAGTGTGGTATATGTTAATAAATTTGATGAATTTTTACAATCAGTTGTTTCATTTAATTTAATCCATTGCGAAATAGTTGTAGTCTTATTGGGATAAAAATATTTTACTCTAAAATAACACGTCGAAGAAATATTTTCATCAAAAAGTTTGTAAGACCACATAGCACTCCCATTGATAAAAGTTAAATTCATTATTCTACAAGTTTCAGATTTAATGTCTGATATATTTGAATTAACACAAACCTCAGCCTTTTGTGTTTTTGGAATATAATTAACATAGATAATATTTCCTACGAGTGCAGATAAGACTAATACAGAATTACTAATCATTTTTACTTTTAAAGCTTGATTAATGACTAATAGTTTACATACTAAACATTTCTTTATATACAGTTTTAACAGTCCTCATTAACAAGGTCATTCATGGTTTTACAAAGTTCATGTAATTTAATATCTTGATGACCCCATGCCAAAGTTTTACTGGATGAAGGAATTAAATATCTTTTATCATCAACTGCTGACAAAGCGAGTTTATTTATAAGCTCTGTATACATATTATGTAAATGTGACCTAAATACATACATTGTGCAATAGACTTTTGAATTTTGTTCAACAACATTTATATAATCTGTTACATTTAGTTGTTTTTCAATTGCACTTCGACCTACACCTTTAGCCTTTTTAAGAATGTTATTATCAGTTTCAACACAATATGCTTTAGCTCCTGTACCATAAAAACTTTTAATGGGTTCACCAGCATACTCATCTTTAAATTTACCAACAATGGAATTATTTTAGGTATATTGTGAATATTATTTATGTCGTAATTAGATGTATCAAATCGATCCAAGTTTAATTTTATATCAGTGTTATGTGATTTAATCTCATTTATTTTAGATGATGGTAAATAGTATAATCCAAACAATTCCATATTGACTTTAATAATTTTGTTTTTCTGCAACGCCCTTTGAATAACTTTTAAAACATTGTTTCTTAAATCTTCTTGAAAATTGGTAAAAGTAACGTAGTGTTTTGGCGTTGAAATTTTATATGAAATAATTCGGGATTTAAATGCACTCTTCAATATTTCAATTCCTGGTTCACATTTTATAAAGTTTTTGGCCTTGTGATCATTTGTTTTGATATGAGCATTCCAGCAATTTACATTAATGCTACATTGTTGACAGTATTTGCCAGATTGGGTTGCATCCTTTGTTTTATTTAATTTTGATTGTTGTTGAGAATTTTGTTCATCAGCTAAAAAATATATTGAATTTATTAGTTTTGTTTACTATTATTATTTTTACTTTACTTTACTATTTACCTTTAATTATATAATCATCTGGATTTATTATATAATCTGTCTTTAAACAAACTTCCTTTAGATGTCTTATAACACTTGATTTTCTGGTAAATTGTTTTAAGCACCGTGTGCACTTGAACATCTTGTTTTGTTAACTGAGAATTTATGGTAAAAGTTTTGTTTTAAACAGGTTAATAAAGGCTTAGGATAGGGTAAGAGAAATGGGGGAGGGGTAAAAGATATGTTGTCTAATCCTTTTCTCCAAAGCATGGATTTGCAAAAAGATTTGGCACAATTGACAAGCAAACTACCCTGCCTTTGTAAAATCCCCTTTAGGTCTTTAACAAGAGTTTGTTTGTATCGAATTTTCACAATTTCCCAATGAAAAATAATTATGAAACAGCGACTTCATTGCCGCACATCCACGTCGCATATCTTTTTGTGTTGGATTGCGCTTGGGAGGAAGTGTGAGAAATTTGTCAAGCTCACTCTTATAGGGGATTTTACTGGAATTGTTTTTTTACATTCACGCTTCTTAATATTTTGACAATATTCTGGAGAAGTTGTTCCATTATTTCTTTTAATTTCCAAATTTAAATTTTTAGACTGACAATGTAATTCCAATTCTCCAGAATATTCGTTTGTAGTCGTGTTAAACACTTTTATAAATCGTGAAGAGGAGTCACTAATACTCCTAGGACAAGGCAAATTTGTTAAATTTGTTGAATTTTTATTTAATTCATAATCTTCAAAAGACTGAATTAAATCTAAATTATGATTTTTTTCGGGTTTTTAATAGGTTTTAACATTATATCGATAACTAATGCAAGGTTGTTTATTAAAATGTTTAACACTCTCCTTAATGTCATTATTAGAAATTGGTGAATACTTGGCTTCAGTCAAGTAATCAGTTGTCTGTAGACATATTTTTTTTGCTTGTAATTTATTTTCAGATTCTTTTCGTTTTTTATTTACTTTAATATCTTCACTATTAATTGTTGAAGCCAAGTTTTCCTCAGTACTACTTTCATTCATTAATTTTGTAGAACATTCATACAAATTTTGCATTATTTCCGGTGTTTGGGAGAGTTTTTAAGTAAATTTTCTAAGGTATCCAAATTGTTTGTAATATTAAGAATTAAATCGTCATTATTATATTTATTTATTTCTTCAAAATCTAAATCATATTCTGCCAAAAAATTTTCCAAATCTTGAACACTCCCATTACAAAATTCACAATTTACTATGTCGTGAGCTTCACATGAGTCATCTTTTTTTTCAATGTATTCCAATCATCATCTGTCATACCACAAAATGTACAATCCACTAAATCGTGAATGTTGCATGCATCAGCTAAATTAAAGGCAGAGGTAGTTAAGTCAATATGGATATCCATATGTACAAAAGAGAAAGATTAGTAAAAATATTAACAAAAACACTCACAATAGGATAGACACAAGGAATATAGGGATATACAAAGGATTACACTGCACGAATTACTGAGAGAAGCACTGTTTCACAGTATTTAACGTATTAACTAAACAAGCACACACACAAGAACGTTGGAGCAAAGACAGTAAAAGAATGCAGCTTAAGTAGTCTCCGTCTGGGTAGAAACCTGCTTGACGCATAGTAGTTGACCTTGACGGCTGGGAGAGGTTATCGACTTTGGAGCATCCGAGCAAGTCATGAGTGTCAATATATTTTTTTTTCTTTAATTTTTTTTTCGTTTTTTTTTTTTCTTAAACTTTTTTTTTTTTTTTTTTGGCGGGGTTTTCAGTTGAGCGACTATGGGTGGAGTCTATTTTCAGTATAACATGACGCCAATTACCCGGTACTCATTCAGTTAGCAACTTAGCAGTGTTACGCGCTATATTTCATTTAAAGTTATAGTTACGGTATTTATTTATTTTAAATATGTGTGCTTCACTTGAAGATGTAAGAAACAAAGTATCCAAGATGTCGTAGAATGAATTCGTTGAGTTTTGTGACAAAACACATGCGACAGTCACTCAAATGTTGTTGGATATGTGGATTTATGATATACCAACAAGACCGAATTCACCAGTAAGGTCTATTACACCACATTCTCCAACATATACTCCTCCAAGTTCTCCTAGAATTATGCAATCCGTGGAGACATATACTCCACCTCCATTGATTCAAACCATGGAATGGGAGCGTGCAAGTTCCAACACCAATTCCTTATATTTATATACCACCATTCAAAAGATGTATTAAATAGCTTTAAAAAAGTCTTTATGTTATATATCCAATTTTTAATAGTTTTGGAAATATGGCCATTCCTAAGGATGGCCAAAAATGAACTTAAATTAATTTTTTTATTTAGATACACTTTTTTAGTTACAGTACTAATTATTATTAACGTAAGTGGCGCACATCAAAAATATTCCGTTTAAAAAAAAATATCAATAAACAAACTTAAGGGACCGGGGAGTGAAAAGGGGTGCTAGGCGGGGTAAAATTGGTAAAACGAGTTAATGAAACTAAAACATCACATGTAAACTTAGGTAAAAATTACATTTTTTCCACATATTTTTAAGAATAAAGATAAAAAATACGATAAATATAAAATTGTTAATTCATAACCTAAAAGTGGGAACAAAAACGACTAAAAACATCATTTATACCATGCTAAATATGGAAAGCATTTGGCAACATCGGAAGGGTCTGTTTCTATTTATGATTGAATAAAAGAAATAATTCACACAAACTGGATTCATAAAGTGTCTCTGGTGTAATTAAAGGATTAAAAAAAACTTAACTAACAAGAACTAACCTAACCACCAGTGGCGGCTATTCAGGTGTAGTAAGTGAAGTGCCACTTCATCAAAAATAAATAATAAAACATAAAAAAACATATTACTATAATTCAATTCATTTTTCTCATTTCTATTCCTCATTTGTAAAATTCGCCATGAAAAATCTAGCAGATAAATTAACCGCTGCTGCGAGTCGCTTTCCTCCGCTTTTGGCAACGCGACATCGCAATCCGCGATTAGCAAGTGTATTGCAAATATAAAACTGAAGTATACACCTTATGCGGGGTTTTGTTTATGCTTTGACGCTCCGTTGCCATGACAACGCTATAGGTACTTGCCGGCGGCCAGAGATCGCGGGTGGGAGTATCAGGTGTATTGCTTGGTAAATCGCTAGCCTTAAATAGGTTTTGGTAGTTTCGTTGGTTTTCACGTATTATTTCGGTTGTTTCCGTTTAAGTATTATTCGACAGTGATTTTTCACAGGAAGAAATTAAAGGACAGTACAGAGCAGTTCTCTATAAAATAGTAGATCATATTTTGATGGAAATGGAAGTAAGATTCAAAGATTGTTACAAACTAAAATTTCTTTGTCTTGCTGATACTGCAAAGTTTGGCCAGTATAACCAGACTTTTTCCACTGATTCTTTTCAAAATTTATATGGAGATGCCATATCATTTTCAAAAAATCAGCGGCTCAAAAATAAACTTGACCTAATATTTGCTGATGAAAGTTATAGAAATATTTCATTGCAGCAGTTAGTGAAAAAGTTGGCGCAAATAAAGACATTTTTACCGAGGCGTATAAACTTTTTTCGCTAATTTTAATGATACCGTCGACAAGCGCGTCACCGGAACGAAGTTTTTGTTGTCTTAAGCGTTTAAAAACTTTCTTAAGAAACACTATATTCCAAGATAGACTTTTATCTTTCGCCAGTATTTCAATTCCAAAGGAGCTTCTACAGGAACTGATAAAAACTCAACCATTTTATGAAGATATAATTGATAAATTTGCCGCATTGAAAGATAGAAAAATTGATTTGGTGTATAAAATATAGGGATGTTTAGATATTAAGACTTTTTACTTAGACTTTTGATAGTTAGGTATTTTCCATTTTGCTACAATGGTGAATGCGCTTTTTTCCCTTTCTGCACTACACCTGTTTTTAGACCCGCGAGCCGCCACTGCTGACCACCCTTTATAATCCCTCTTTTATTATTTAACATTTATACAACGTCTATAGTAAAAGTGGACAAATGCCAAAAAAAATATTTTTTATAATAAAAAATAAAATAAAAAAATCATAACTGCGCGTTCATATTATTATCAAGGACAACTAATAGATAACATGTACGTCAATATATTTTAATAAATCGGTAAAATAGCAGAAAACCGTATACTAAATAATTACCGTATCTTTGTTCGTATTGGTCGTAAATTTACTTTATTTAGGTAGTAGTTATTTAAAAATAACGACCGTGTTGGCACTAAAGCGTTGTCTAAAAAGGTGCTGTGAAATGCAACTGCATGTTTCAGTGCTTGGACAACGTTGACGGAACAGGGGGAACGATGGGTTAAACATCTAATAACCCGACACCCACGGTACTCTGGTATTTAGGCATAGACCTTCGTGGGATATCAAAAAGATAAAAAAATATTTATAATAAAAGAATTTTGTTTGTCTTTTTAAAACCTAAATTTTGCTTTTTATGTTTTTTTTTACTGAAATAAATAATTTTTAATTTATTCGCGAAAACCCCATTAAAAACGTCGATTTTTTGTCAAAAATTATTACTTTCAATACCATTTGGCCCATAAGGCAAAACTTCAAAATGGCCCCCGTGTAAAAAAAATATTTGGTAGTTAGACTTAAAATTAAATTTTAATAATGAATTTTACAGTCAGCACAAAAAGTCTCCGTACACCATTTTGAGCACTCATTAAATTGGTATGTATTTTTTCAGTAAAATAAGTTTGTATGTAACCAAATATATTTAAAAAAAACACAATAAAGCTTTAAATATTACTTTTTTTATAAATTTGTTTATTTGGCTAATTATATTACAAGAAATACATACAAAGTAAATGGTGCTTAAAATGGGGTATGAAGATTTTTATGTATGCAGTAAGGGAATTTACACAAAAATGACTAACTTGCGATAGAGCGTAAATTATCTCTAATATCGTATATTTTTTATAAAATCTTATTCTACATATATTTATAATCAAGCAAATCTTGTAGTAGCGCTAACCTTGGCTTCGTTTTCAAAATGTTTAGTTTTAAAGTGTCAATACAGATCAATAGATCAGAATAAGTCAATAAATGTAAATTATACGTGTGGAATAAAAAATGTTTTTGAACTTGAAATATTTTAATAACTATTAACAAGGTCTTATTTGTTGCAAACTTATATGAACAGCAAAAAATCTACATAGTTACCTATCTGTTATATCTCATTCACATTACAAAAAGACATTATTTTTAAAATTTTAAAAATAGCTACTTGTATAAATATGTATTAGTGGTTTGTACAATATTTCTAATATTTTTGCTATAATTCGCCCCTTGTTAAAACCTGTAACAAAGCCTATGTTTTAAGTTTTTCGAAGGTATTTGGCCCCTAAGGTTTTTACATATGTAGGTTTATCATATATCAAGAAAGTGGACTTTGTAGTAATAAAATATGATTGGAAGAACAAACGAACCTTTCATAGCAAAAAATAATCTAGAGAATATCAATAATTTCGGGGTCTTCAAATGTTTTTAATATTATTTGTTTTATTTCATACTGCACCTTTTTATACAATTTTTTTATATTTTTTATTTATTTCTCACTTTGCCTTCGTAAGTGGCCTCCGCAGTGTCCCTAAGAAATGGGCCCACCAGGCGGCCATTCCAACACTGCTCTGGGGGACGCAATGAAAATTAATACTAAAATGATGGAGCGCAGTCTACCTAGTCTATGCCCTTAATAAAAGTCATACCGGTTTTTGCTTAAGCAAACAATTTATTGACATTAAAAAGACATAAATAAAGCTGTACCTTTATTTTATCATGTAGAATCACCGCCTTAAGTTTCGTAATCAATTTATGAATCACACTAATTAGCTGAAAACATGTACCGAATAAAACAACGCCAAGAAAATGTAATATTTGATTTAATGGTGTTTTTACAAAAAATAGTCTATTATATCATGATGTTTGCCACATGCCAATAACTTAGCCAGCGAGAACTAGGAATATTTACTTTGGCGCCTTTTAGCTACGATTTCAATAGTTTATTTACTTTTATGTATATTGCGGATCACATAAATATTTTATTACACCACTGAACTGTTTTTATCATCCTCAATAACAGAGTAACAGAGTGATATGTGGATAATTAAAATACCATTTTACTACTTACTTAGTAAACGAAAAAAACAGAAACTCAACTTGTATTAAATTATATTTTATTTTTATGTATTAAATAATATTTATTAATATGACTTATTAAATCTACTCCGATAATAAATGAAAACATTCCAGAGATAAAAAAAGTTTTTTAAATAGTTCAAATTTTAGTTTCCTAATTAAGTTTTTTGATTTGCAAAAAAATTCCTCCTAACCAAATTTAAAGAGCATAGTTTCACTCAATGTGATATCTACGCATTTACAATATTAAAACTTAGAGACAAAAGACTTCTCTTTAAGTTTATTATTAATTATTTTATTTGTACATTTTTAGGCTTTTTTTACAAAAATAATGATTGA
This sequence comes from Listronotus bonariensis, assembly GCA_014170235.1. NCBI lineage: Eukaryota > Metazoa > Arthropoda > Insecta > Coleoptera > Curculionidae > Listronotus > Listronotus bonariensis. Next base: position 40,632 of record JACEGR010001622.1, on the reverse strand, counting down.
TTTAAAATGAAAAGCTTACCATTTTTACCGAATTCGGAGAAGTACAGCTCTGTATATATTATTTACGCTTTTAATCATAACGTAAATTCGAAATAAAATTACCTTTGAAATTTCGATATTAAAATATCAGGACGGTATTTTAAAAATGTAGGTTAAAACTGCCAGGTTCTACTTGGTTTATTAAAGTAATTTAATTAATTTAAAATGTAAAGTCCAATATTTTTATCAAATTTCTAAAAATACATGTATTGTCCTGTGACTGAACACTTTTTACTTGAAAAGGGTAGGAGATAGCATCCGCGTATTAGTTAAAAAATAAAGCAGTGATTGGCAGATTCAGCGAAATAAGTAATTAGCAAGATAATATCCTTAATTAAAAAAGATAAGTAATTAGCAAAAAAATATATCTAATTTTTGTACGAATAGTAAACTTATTTGTTTTATATGTTATTAGGCAAAATACTTTTTGCTAATTGTATGTAAAACAAAAACTAATTGAATGTAAAATAAAGGTTGTCAATCACGAAAAAAAAGTGAGATTTTATTGATTTGGTTTTTTCATAGACTAAGAATATGCCCCACGAATAAAAAGTTCACAAATAAATATTTAAAAAGAAATACGTACTGCTTTTAATAAATAATGTTCCATTTATATAAGGCATATTTTATGAAATGTTCTAAATTCTACGATCTACATAAAAAAATATACAGGGTAGCCATTTGAAAGCGAAACAGAGCTAATTTTGGGCATTTTAAAGAAAAACGCTCGGAGCCGTTGATTTTTGATTTTAGAGGAAAACATTTTTTTATCAATTTCACCCCCTGAATTGCAACCCTATAGCAGGGGTAAGACTTACCACCAAAATCTTATGGAAAGAGGGGTTGAGTAATATCTTATTTTGAAGGTCTCTCGACCCTGATTACAACTGTTAAGTTTGAAGTATCTGCTATTATTTTCGGTAATATGACAGCTTGTCAAAATTTCCATTTGAAAACGAAACCGAGTTAATTTTGGACACTACAGGTCATTTAAGGAAAAACAAACAATTTTTATTTATTATTTTTTATTATAAGGTTTTAATTTATCTATCTTATATGCTTCCTAGTTAGTCAAGTAAATGCTGGAAATGCTGACTTGGGCCTCTATACAATAATACAGGTTTTGTTTAAATCGCTCTCGAACATTTTGAAGAATCTGTGGGGTAATTTGACGGCATTAATCAATTGTCCGTTGTCGCAGATTTTCCAGTGATGTTGGCTTGGTGGCATAAACTTTAGTTTTTAAGTGGCCCCATAAAAAAGTCTAACGGGGTTAGATCTGGAGGCCGTGAGGGCCACTCAATACTTCCCTTTCTGCCGATCCATTGACCGGGACAGATTTGATCCAAATATCGGCGAACAGTCAGTGCAAAATGAGGTGGCGCACATTCTTGCTGTAATATTAATTTGTTTGCTATGTACTGATCGTCATTCTCAATCAACTCTACTAATGCGGGATAAATGGCATTTTCTAATAATTCTAGATACATTTCTGCGGTTAAAGTCCACGTATAAAAAAAGGGGCCAATAATATGGTTACCAAAAATGCCAGCCCAAACGTTTAGTTTTTCCGGATGTTGGGTATGCACATCACTCGACGCCTCTTTCCATTTAATATTTTGGGGGTAAGTTATTCCTGCTAAAGGGTTGCAATTCAGGGAGTGAAAGTGACAAAAAATGTTTCCCCCTAAAATTAAAAATCGCCGGGCCGAGCGTTTTCCCTAAATGACCTGGAGTGCCCAAAATTAGCACTGTTTCGTTTTCAAATGCAAATTTTGAGAAGCTGTTATATCACCGAAAATAATAGCAGAGACTTTAAACTTGGCAGTTGTAATCAGGGTCGAGAGACCTTTAAAATAAGTTATCACTCGATTTCTATTTAAGATTTTGGGGTAAGTCTTACCCCTGCTATATGGTTGCAATTCAGGGGATGAAAGTGACAAAAAAGTTTACACCTAAAATTAAAAATCGACGGGTCCGAGCGTTTTTCCTTAAATGACCTGAAGTGCCCGAAATTAGCTCTGTTTTCTTTTTAATTGGAAATTTAAGAAGCTATCATATCACCGAAAATAATAGCAGAGACTTCAAACTTGGCAGGTATCACTCAACCTCTCTTTCCATTTAAGACTTTGGGGGTAAGTCTTACCCCTGCTATAATCAAAAATCGACGGATTCGAGCGTTTTTCCTTAAATGACCTGAAGTGCCCAAAATTAGCTCTGTTTCGTTTTCAAATGGCCACTCTGTATAAAATTTTTTACTCATCCCCTAGATCAGTGGCAACGCCAGCATTTTAATTTAGGTGTGGCCAAAAAAATCCTCATTGGTAAAAACCCTGAATTCCGCAATATTTTTGAGGGCAAAAAAGGTCTTCATTTGTACAATTCCAAATAATCAACTTTAATGTTGTTTTCTGGCCAGCCACCAATTTTTCAGGGGTGGTCAACCATTTTTCGGAGGTGGCCCGGGCCCCCTGGCGTCTTCACTACCCTATAGTTATTGTTATGTACACAGACTTATTTCATACTGAACTATTTGATTAGATTAATAAGAGATAAAATTATAAAATTCATCAGTGCAATTAAATGTTTGTAATATACGTATTTTAGGTAGGATTAAGTATAAGTAAAGTAGAAGTAAATAAATCGTCGGTTTAAAGGTAAAAGTAACTTTGTAACAATTTTATGTTTTAAAGATAACAGCAATTTTGTAAAAAACAAACAGCTGTTTCGGTATACACTGGTAGTTTATGTCCCCTGATATCTAAACCTGAGAAATCCTAGCGCAGTTTTGAGTGGCTCATTAAAGATCCATTGAATTTTTTCGAAATATTGAGCACATAATACGAAAAAAATACCCTTTATATTTTTGATATGTTTTTAAATAATTCTCTGGCTGTTTTTTTGCTTTTAATCTGAAACGGCGTGGCCCTTTTTGTTTTTACATGTTAGATGATATAGTTCTCTGGCGTTTATAATCTGTAATTACTCAGTAGCTTTTATATAACAAATTTTTATATTTGAGCTAAGAAATTTTGCAGATTTAAATCCTGTATTTGTTATACATACAGTGCTTTCCAATTAAAACCGTATAATTTTGGTATTTGTATACTTATAAAAAATTCTGAGATACGTCAATTTTTATTTTTAGGGGAACTTTTTTTCCTAAAATTAACTTGTTCAGGGTTATCCCCTTCCCTCACCAACATAAATGTCGAAAAGTTAAAATGGGAAGGGGAGTCATGTGATACCTTATCTAAAAGGGTTTTAAATTCTCTTTTCATTGGTCATTACTTTTTAAATCGGTTCAGTAATTTTCCAGAAAACAGACCGCAAATACGGGGACCTGAAGCCGGTAGGTCACACCTAAAACTTTTTTATTGTTTAAAATATCAAAATAAACTTTGGTACGTAGGTATTTCTCATAAATATACATTGTCTTACGAATTCAGTTGTTTTCTATTACTCCCGGTTTAGCGAGGAACAAACCTAATTTTCTTATTTTAAATAACAGGTGTCTTATTTAAAATAAGCAAATTAAAGTCGTTTTCGGCTAGACCGAAAGTAATAGAAAACAACTTCAGAGTACAATAACGTTGTATTTGGAGCTCTAGATTAAAAATTTAAAATTAAAAAACATTATAGGTTAGATATTAAAAAGTAGAGAAAAGTGACCAAATATCGAATAGTATTCTTAACATGGAATACTGCCATTTCTCTTGAACGGAAACTCACACACACAATATCTAAAATCCGAATACTCTTTTTTCTGGCAATAATTATAGATCCTTATGATGATACAGCACCCTTTCACAAATTCTTCGCTACTAAATAGAAGGCAGCGCGTAGCAGCCTCCGCTTACTTCCCGTAATATTTATTGGTCTTAAGCATGTATGGGTAACGTTTCAACCTGAACCCATATATTTTGCAGCAAGTCTTTAAATGTGGGCCTTATATGCCTCCGGTACCTTATAAAAAGTCGTCGGAAAATCCAAATATGGACAGATCTTAGTACCCAAATATGGACTATTCCATAATTGGGTTCTTTAATCATTTAAAAAGCTTCTAATAGAGCAAAAAAGAATCAAAAGACAATAATCAAGCCAAAAGAGCTGTTCGTCTCATAAAAGAACCTTCGCTTACAGAGAGGCTTCTTTCTTTCGCTCATTGTCGGCCTGTGGGGATTTATCGCTTTTTATAGGTACTTCTATGGCTTCTGCTCTAAAAAATTGTCCAGTATAGTTCCTCCACTTACAGCGGTTCCCACTAGAGAAACCCGTGGTGTCGCACGTGTGCATCCCTATATGGTCCAACTGGACGGGCTCCGAACTGCCCACTTTGTTCGTTTTTTATCCTTGGTGTATCTAGATGGTAAAATCTGCTGCCCGCGAAGGTACTTTCTTCCCGCTTGTATTTAAGTCCCGTGTCAACCTCGCTTAAGACACCCACAGCGTTGGTGTGGGCTCTGGGCACAATAATTGCGCTGGATCCAGAGTCTAACGACTGGATCTGTGATTTTTTAAATTATTTTTGTTGCTTTCTATGTTATACCAAAGTTTCCAGAATTTATTGTTAAATAAGTATAACTTTAATGGTGTTTATAGTATTCTTTATTTGGGTACCTTTTCCATATTTAGCTACTTTTGCCATTTTTTGTTATTTTTTTTTAAATCGATCAATGCAACTAAAAATTTTTACAAAATAAAGAACAAATAGATATATAATTGGTAATAATTACTAAAAAAAGTTGTTTATTTATAATGTTTATGCAAATTATGTGTAAAAAACAAAATGGTATTCCATATTTGGTCACTTTCCTCTAGCAAACTGAGTGTTATTCCAAATAATATCCAAATTTTAAATGTCATTTTTTATTCAAATTTAAAAAAATATACCATATATCTTATTTAAAATAAGAAAGTAAAGTTCGTTTTCGCCTAAACCGAAAGTAATTTAAAACAACCAAATCGTTAAACAATGCCATTTATGGTATATTACTACGTACCAAATTTCATTTTTATACTTTAAACAATATAAAAGGTATAGGGGTTAAGTGACCACACGTCCCGATTTTGGTGGGACAGTCCCACTTTTTGGAGGTTTGTCCCGCGTCCCGCCGATTTGAAAATATGGGTACCCGATTTTTTGAAAAAATCCCGATTTGTCGAGTTTTTCTGCTGGTGAGGTGAGGACCTTGGAGAAAAGACTATTTTCCAATAGAAGTTATTTAAAAGTAAGGACCTTTGTTTTTCTCTTCAAAAATTTGGGGAAAAAACAAAAAAGTTCATCCTATTTCACTTGTCCCGATTTGTAAGAATTCATCTACTATGGTTGGTTGTTTAAAAATTACGGAGTCTCCAAAAGAAAATGAAATACCCCAGGCCCACCAAAGACGGCTATACGTGTTTCGTCTTCGTTAAAACTTGTCACACCCGCTTCAGGTCGTCAACGCCTGGATGGATTTTTGACGCCTTTGTGTATGGCGAGGGCATACCATCGGACGCCGAAATGATAGCGTGGTGTATATATATATGTAGATAAATAAATGTTTTTCTAATGACATTAATGACATTTTACTTAAACATGAAAAAGGTAGTTTACTCTTGGAGAAAAATCATATTTTTTTAAGTTTTTGCAAACCCTGTATACAGCTTCAACATTTGCTCTTTGTGAATCCTATTTTTATTCCAAGCAAAAATTTTTATAAAGAATTACGTTTTTTCGAAAAATTAGATTTTTGGTTCATATGTCCTCTTGTGGACAGTCTGTATAATATTTAAAAAAATACATGATAAAAATATATATTTTTTTGTTGAGTTTTACTTTTAGTCTTATGTCCATATTTTTATTATTCGGAAGAATCTTAATGTCTAGGACTTATAATAAATATTAGATATCAAGTAAAATGGTTAAATTTATTTAAAAATGTTTTATTTTATATCAAAAATGTCCTAATTGGTGGACGGCCCGGTCCACCCTAGATGGGCAGCGTTATCCAACCTATCGGGCATCTCTACCCGTTGGTAGGGTCCTAAAAACATAAGTTTTTTTTTACTTAAAACGTTTAATTATCCAAAAATTAAGCATACCCTAATAAAAAAAAATAGATTAAAGCATTCCCGCCATTTTTAATAGAGACCATTGATAAAGACCTATAACATGTCACTGAATTTTCTTAATATTTCAATTTGCTTAAGTAAACGGTGATTCCCGAACCTCCCCTACTGCAAGCTACTTACGTATGTTTAACTAATTTTTGACTTTTACCTTTAAACCGACAAATTATTTTCATAATGTAAAGAAAATAATTACATTTATTAAGCGCAGTATTTCATCTTATTTATTTTTAAGTAAAACATACAATTTTCCACATGACTTAGAACAAAGGATGTCTTTAAAAAGTTGCGTTTTAGGATCAAACTGAGTTTTTGGAGGCTAAAGTGTTTGAGCTGCAGAGTGATGTTAGTAGGCTTCAAGAGGGCCTTGGTATAAGAGCCACAGGTACTTCCATGGCTTCCATGGCTCCTGGATCGTTCGGGGTGGCTGAAGATTGTTTGGATGTTGATATTGTCTCGGAGATGCAGGACAGGCAGGCGAGGGCTAGAAATATCATGGTTTACAATGCCGAAGAAAGTAACTCCAACGACGTGGCTGTCAGAGTTAGTCATGATAAGCAGGAAGTAAGGAATATTTTGGAAAAACTTGCTGTAGATGTTGAAATGGAAGTTAGAGTTATTAGGGTCGGTAGGAGGACTGCTAATAAAGCAAGACCCATGAAGGTGGTTCTTCCTGACGAAGCTAAGGTTAAGGAATGCCTTAGACTTAAAAGACGGCTTAGTGGTACAAACATAAGCATCACTGCTGACTTTACGCCTTCTCAGCAAAAGCAGTATAAAAAGTTAAGAGAAGAATTGAAGCAACGTAAGGAAAATGGAGAAAACAATATTTGTTATACGTTATAAGAATGGCACCCCGCATATAGTTCAAATGCAGCACAGTAGAGAGCAGGGAAATAACCATTCATCAAAAAACGGAGTAAATTTGGACCAAGCCATTTAAATTGTTATTTTCAGAATGTTGGCGGTATGAAGACAAAGATTTTGGAGTTTTCGAAAAATGTAGCAAGTTCAGTTTATGATATACTATTTTTGGTGGAGACATGGCTATGTGACAGTATAAAAGATTCTGAACTTCTACTAAGTAACTACAATGTTTATCGCACTGATCTTAATGTAGATAATAGTGATAAAATTCTCGGTGGTGGCGTCCTTCTTGCAGTGCATAAAAAATTTAAATCTGTACGCTTGCCGATACTCCATGTTGATGTGGAACAGGTGTTTGTTAAGGTGGTTTGCGGTCCTGCCAAATATATTCTTGGTGTAGTTTACTTACCACCCAACTCCCCCCGGAGGCTTATATTCACCATGCTGAGTCTGCAGTTCACCTTTCCGAGATTTGTAGTGATGCTCAATTAATCTTAGTGGGTGACTACAATCTACCAGAGGCAACCTGGAGTGAAATGAATCAGGAAATAGTTGTCCATTGTCCCCCTGCTAGCTGTGCAAATGTATTGTGTAACATCATGGCTTACCTTAACATGTTGCAGATCAACAGCATTCCCAACTCTAATAGAGTGTTTTTGGATCTTGTGTTTTCTAATCAATTGAATGTAATAGTTGGGGCTGCTGTGGATTTGCTTCTTAATGTTACGGGCCACCATGCAGCTTACATTGTAAGTATTCCCTTAAATTATGTGCAGGAAGACTTAAAGTATGACATATACTATCATGACTTTAAAAACTGTAATTATACTCTTCTCAATGAAATGTTGGCTGGGGTTGACTGGGATACCTTGCTGGATCGATCTGATGTCAATATTGCTACGGAACAGTTCTATTCTGTTCTGTATGACTTTATTAATGTCTGTGCACCTATTAAGAGATTTAAAAGTTCCAACTTTCCAGTTTGGTTTTCCAGAGTACTTCAGGCACTGGTTTTTGAGAAGAAAATAGCACATAAAAAGTATATGCAAACTAAGTTACATAGTGATTATATTGTGTTTTCTAATATAAGGTCTAGGTGTAGCTAGTTAAGAGAGGAATGTTATAGTAATTATATTTTAAGAATACAAAATGATATTAATAATGACCCGGGTTTGTTTTGGAGATACGTAAATAATTCAAGACAGTCTAGGGGTTATCCAGCTGCCAGGCATCCGGGCAACAGGACTGGTAATGGTGGTGCTGAGGCTGTTAACCTTTTTGCCGAGTTTTTTCAACTGTGTATGCAGATACCCAGCTGCGGGTACCCGATTATTATTCATCTCTTGATAATAATATAGATTTGCAGGAAATTGATATCGATCTTCAATCTCTTTTTAATGCTATTCTTGACTGCAAGTCTAAACTTTCCTGTGGCCCTGATGGAATACCATCTTTTTTTCTTAAGAGAATGTGTCTATACATTGAGCAAGCCATTGTATATATTATTTAATACCTCTCTTAACCAAGGGATTTTTCCAAATTTCTGGAAAGATTCATTTATAACTCCTATCTTTAAGTCTGGGGACCGCTGTGATGTGAAAAATTACAGGGGTATTTGTGTGCAATCTGCAAAACCCAAGCTGTTTGATGCACTAGTTACATCATCTTTGTCGTGGGGATGAAGGGGAATTATCTTGGAGGGACAGCATGGATTTTATCCAGAGCGTTCTACACTGACAAGTCTTTTGACGTACCAGGATCATCTGTTGGGTGCCTTTGGGAAAAGACTACAAGTTGACAGTGTTTACACTGATTTCTCCAAAGCATTTAATAGGGTTGATCACTCACTATTATTGGCTAAACTGAGAGCTCTCGGGCTGGGGAATAAGATTGTTACGTGGCTTGCTAGTTTTCTAACTAACCGTGTCCAGCAAATTAAGATTAATAATTTTGTTTCAACGGAAATTGCTGTCCCTTCGGGTGTTCCCCAGGGCTCGCACTGTGGACCGCTGCTATTTTTACTATTTGTAAATGATATATGCAATTTTGTGGGTGAGTCTAGCTTCCTGATGTTTGCTGATAACCTGACACTCTATAAAGAAATTCACACCCGCGCAGACTGTGACTTATTACAATCTGACATCGATAATTTATCTCTATGGTCTAAGATGAATGGTCTTTGCTTAAACATTGAGAAGTGTTGCTCCATTACTTTTGCTAGAATAAGACTTCCAGTGGTTTATGAATATGTCATTGATGGTGTGACTCTTGAGCGAGTTAGTGAGGTGACTGATTTGGGGGTAGTTTTAGACTACAAATTATTGTTTAACAGCCATATCGCATCGCTGGTGAAGCGTGCGAATAGGAGCTTGGGTTTTGTGACAAGATTTTGTAGGGACCTTTCATGTCAAGTTTATAGAATATTGTATTGTTCTTTTGTGCGTTCTATGTTGGAGTATGCAAGCCAGGTTTGGTCTCCTCAGTACGCTGCGCATATCACGGAGGTTGAGGCTGTCCAAAGGAGGTTTCTACGCTCCTGTGCCTTTAAGTTGGGAATACCTTTGTTGGATGGTCACACTGACTACAACGAGGCTCTTTCTAGACTTAACTTATGTACATTACAAAAACCAAGGCTTCATGCTGATATGTGTTTTCTATACAAACTCATAAATGGTGATATTGATTCAAGTTATCTTCTAAGTCGTCTAAATTGTTCCACCGTTCATCGAACAAGATCAAATAACTTATTCTACTTAGAGCACCAGAGAAATAATTATGGCTTGCATGCTCCATTGGTGAGAATGCAGAGTGAATTTAATGAATTAAATTTGCGTTTTGATGTTACTCTTCCTAGTTTTAAGAGGGTGCTGATTCGTCTTTAATGATCTCTTAGCGTAAGTTAGAATTAAATTATTATTATGAGTATTATTTTTTAGAGTGATTTAATGGTCTGTGATGTTGCTCTACTGTGATGTATTTAAAAATTATATTTTGTTAAATATTGTTATGTAATTTTTTTATATTGTAATTAATTGTTGTAAAATGGAGTATCCGTTAATAAATAAATAAATAAATAAATAAACAGAATTAAATTGGAAGCCCACACATTTTATATTGCCTGTTTAAAACTTTTAGTAAAATCTCCAATATTTTGTTTAATTCATCTTATGTTTGAATATATATATATATATATATATATATATATATATATATATATATATATATATATATATATATTGATGTTTTATGAGACTTTTTGGAGTTGAGTCATTTATTTTATTAGGTTATTGAAGTTGTAAGAAGAAGTTAGCTTATCCAAACTAGTTTATATAAAATTTGTTAAATTAAGCAGTTACTAACCTTATTTAGGAATTCTGACGACTTACTGCTGCGACATTTTGTTGCCACTTAATACAAGGCGTTTTTAAAAGGTCTGTACAAAATGCCTTGGACTAAAATACCTTTGTCAAAAAGTAGATCATTTGCAAGGGTGTCAAAGTTATATATGTATATATATGTTAATGTTTTTGTCATAAAATGTGGAGACAGCCCTTTGTTTAAGTTTAAAGTGTCATAACTTTTTTTGGCCTTCGTATATTATAATTTTAGTAGAACTTTTTTATCCTTCTATATTTTTACACTAAAAGATATACTTGATAAATATCGCTACGAGCAACCGTTTTTGAGATATTTTAGATTAAACATTTTATTCCATACAAAAGTTTCCCATTGCATTCCTTCACGCTTTATCTAGGCCGCCTGATAGTGCCCAAAGGTCTGGTGGTCAAAATGCTACCACAAATTCTTTGGGCTAAAATACAACGATCTAATGCAGCTTACCTTAGTCAAAAGGTTGCTGGTTTGCAAGGTACAGGGGGTCAAATTTTCCATTTACTTTTTTACTTAGACCCCCTGTATCTCGCATACGATTAACTTTTTAAGTAAAGCCAATTAGATTAAATCGTTGTATTTTGGCGTAAGGAAATTGTAGTACCAATTTGTACAGACCCTTTAAAGAAACCCGGATGGCTTAAACAAAGCGTAAAGAAATATGAAGAACATTTTTTATGTGAAATAGAACGTTTAATTAAAAATATCTCAGAAACGGTCGCTCGCAGCGATATTTATTAAGTGTCGTTTTCTTGTGCAAAAAATATGGGAGAATAATTTTTTCTATTAGAATCATAATACAAAAAAAAGAAATAATGATTCTTTGAACAAAAGCAAAGGACTGCAGGTAGCTCCCTCTACAAGTAATAGCAAAAATATGAGTAGCTTTCAATTACTTTCTTTAAAAAACCCTCCTATACCAAATTTTGTTAAAACAATTTTCAATAATAAATTAAAGATTTTAAAATATCAAAATTAAAATATGTAGAAACTTTGACACTTTGCATTTCGCAAACAATTAACTTTACGACTAAGGTAAATTGTGTAGATCGTTGTGGCCCAAGGAGCCTATGATAGCCTTTTGTACAGACACTCTGCATACAGAAGCTAATAATATTTCCAATGTCTCATAAGTTTTATAAACATAACTTGTGTTAAATTGTATTTTTATAAGCTCTACAAGCTATTAAAATAAAGACCCTGTTTTTACAAGTTGTCACTACTACCCACCACACCACGGTTTTTGCGATTTTTTATATTTTAATATACATATATATATATATATATATATATATATATTATTATAATTTTATATAAACTAGTTTGGATAAGCTAACTTCTTCTTACAACTTCAATAACCTAATAAAATAAATGACTAAACTCCAAAAAGGCTCATAAAACATCAATACAATACAAACATATATATAGATATATATACATATATATATATATATATATATATATATATATATATATATATATATATATATATATATATATATATATACATATATATATATATATATATATATATATATATATATATATATATTTTTTTTTTTTTTGAACATAAAATGAATTAACCAAAATATTACAGATTTTACTAAAAGTTTTAAACAGGCAATATAAAATATGTGGGCTTCCAATTTCATTCTGTTGATCCTAAAACGCAACTTTTTAAAGACATCCTTTGTTCCAAGTCATGTGGAAAATTGTATGTTTTACTTAAAAAATAAATAAGATGAAATACTGCGCTTAATAAATGTTATTATTTTCTTTACATTATAAAAATAATTTGTCGGTTTAAAGGTAAAAGTCAAAAATTAGTTAAACATACGTAAGTAACTTGCAGTAGGGGAGGTTCGGGAATCACCGCCTATGATAGCCTTTTGTACAGACACTCTGCATACAAAGCTAATAATATTTCCAATGTCTCATAAGTTTTATAAACATAACTTGTGTTAAATTGTCTTTTTATAAGCTCTACAAGCTATTAAAATAAAGACCCTGTTTTTACAAGTTGTCACTACTACCCACCACACCACAATTTTTTATATTTTAATATATATAAAAATTCACAAAAAAACCGTGGTGTGGTGGGTAGTAGTAACAACTTGTAAAAAACAGGCTCTTTATTTTAACAGCTTGTAAAGCTTATAAAAAGACAATTTAACACAAGTTATGTTTATAAAACTTATGAGACATTGAAAATATTATTAGCTTCTGTATGCAGAGTGTCTGTACAAAAGAAAGTAACTGAAAGCTACTCATATTTTTGCTATTACTTGTAGAGGGAGCTACCTGCAGTTCTTTGCTTTTGTTCAAAGAATCATTATTTCTTTTTTTTGTATTATGATTCTAATAGAAAACAATTATTCTTCCATATTTTTGCACAAGAAAACGACACTTAATAAATATCGCTGCGAGCGACCGTTTCTGAGATATTTTTAATTAAACGTTCTATTTCACATAAAAAATGTCTTCATATTTCTTTACGCTTTGTTTAAGCCATCCGGGTTTCTTTAAAGGGTCTGTACAAATTGGTACTACAATTTCCTTACGCCAAAATACAACGATTTAATCTAATTGGCTTTACTTAAAAAGTTAATCGTATGCGAGATACATAGGGGTCTAAGTAAAAAAGTAAATGGAAAATTTGACACCCTGTACCTTGCAAACCAGCAACCTTTTGACTAAGGTAAGCTGCATTAGATCGTTGTATTTTAGCCCAAAGAACTTGTGGTAGCATTTTGACCACCAGACCTTTGGGCACTATCAGGCGGCCTAGATAAAGCGTGAAGGAATGCAATGGGAAACTTTTGTATGGAATAAAATGTTTAATCTAAAATATCTCAAAAACGGTTGCTCGTAGCGATATTTATCAAGTATATCTTTTAGTGCAAAAATATAGGAGAATAAAAATTTCTACTAAAATTATTATATACGAAGGCCAAAAAAGTTATGACACTTTAAACTTAAACAAAGGGTTTCCTCCACATTTTATGACAGAAACATTAACATATATATACATATATAACTTTGACACCCTTGCAAACAATCTACTTTTTGACAAAAGTATTTTAGTCCAAGGCATTTTGTACAGACCTTTTAAAAACGCCTTGTATTAAGTGGCAACAAAATGCCGCAGCCGTAAGTCGTCAGAATTCCTAAATAAGGTTAGTAACTGCTTAATTTAACAAATTTTATATAAACTAGTTTGGATAAGCTAACTTCTTCTTACAACTGCAATAACCTAATAAAATAAATGACTTAACTCCAAAAGGCTAATAAAACATCAATACAATACGTGTATGAAGCATTAATACTACACTATTTTTCAAAGTTAAAAAATTATAATTTTATAATATATAACTAAAGTTACAATAAATCACAGTATAGTTGCACAATTTCAAAATAATTAAAGTAATTATTTATAGCAGCACATTGAGTGGTTGGTCAAGTTTTTTACTACTACAATTTCCAGCTAAATTTTTCAGATACGCTTTCATTTAAAGAAGTATTACATCAGAATAATAAAAATGTGCATCATACAGAGGCAAATTAAGATATTCCAAAAAAACATAAAAGTCTGGAAGTTGTGAAACTTGGCATATTTATTTAAAAAACTTTTTATATAACATTATTTCGTTATATTGTTTTAAATATGGGTTTTTAACTTGAAACAGTTTATTTTTTTATTTACCCTATATAAAGCGTGTCTATTTAAGTTCGCACCATAGGGAAAACTTTTTTATTATTAATATTACAAAAAAAATATATTCTTTATAAAAAGTTCTGCACGGTCTAAAATCTAAAACGCAATCATCAATTATTTATTTTTTGCAGTGGTATACGAGGTAAATGTAAATTTTGCTTAAAAGAAAAGTAACCTTATTTTTATATTATCAAAAAAATTATAAAGAAAAGATGTTTAGAATTAAAAATAACATTCAAATATGTAAACTTGTTCATTTTTAAGAAAAACTTTTTATCAATTTTTATGCGTTAAGGGTGATTTTTTTATTACATTTTTGTACATTAGTGCATACTTATTTCAAACTATAATATGTAAAGAAAGCTTAAGAACTGTCAAAATAGCGAAAAGTAACAGGAACGCCCGTTATCGCATGAAAAAGTGTTAAAAAGGTTTTTCTTTTAAATAAACCAATTCGCTTCTTTAAAAGGGATTTTAATCCAAAACATCTTTTCCTTATAAAAATTTTCGATATTATGAAAAATAATGGTACACATTTTTTGACATTTATTATACGGTATACCACTGCAAAAAATTATTATCTTATGATTGTATTATATATGTTAGACCATGCAGAACTTTTTAAAAGAATAACTTTTTTTGTAAAATTAATTAAAAAAAAGTAAAGTAAAATTTGCATATTCAGTTAAAGTGGATTTTCTATTAAACAATTTACATTTAAAATTGATAAAATATAAAAAAGTAGAAAGTGCATTTAAAATTAGGACAAATTTATGGGTATTTTATGTAAACGTAACTAAATGATAAAATAAATAAAAACGTGATCTCCTTAAATCATGTTTTGCTTTAAAAAATGAGATGAAACGTTATAAAATTTTGGTGTACACGTCGCGTTTACTGTTGCAAGCTGATAATTTTTTTACTTTTTAAAGGCGCAGTTCGCCCATAAGGTCATTTGGTCAATGACCCATCTAGACAATTTTTTTAAACAAAAAAGTAATGATTTATTAAAATAACTACAAATCTATTGCTATGCGAAACTTCTCTTAATATAGAATTGAGCTAATTCACTCGTATTTTAAATGGAATTTATGGGTTTTTATGTCAACGTAAGATGCATTAAAAATTAAAACCAATAAAGAAAAATATATGCGCTATTGAGAAAATTAAAAGAGAAATATATATTATCAAAACGTCAACAATAACGGCTAGTCAATTATATTGTTTCCCTGTAGCATGCGGTGGTTAGCGTGTTTTTGTTCAAAATTCAAAATCAAGAACTAAATGTTTTATTAGTAAATATACGCATCCGTATACTATATTTGCATAACCGTTTTTTTTTTTAATTTATGTATTGTATCGTTATGTCTTTTTTTTATCGTTTTTTAAATATTGCATACTTTTTGGTATTTACAGGCGGAACAACTTTGAAATAAATATTTTACAAAAAATTACTAAAATAAAACTTTAATTTAATCAAGTTCGTCCATGAATACAGTGTGTCTGTATAAATTGGCGTCGCATGGAAAACTTTTTTATTATTAATTTTACGAAAAAAGATATTCTTTATCAAAAGTTAGGCAAGGTCTCAAACGTAAAAAGCAACCATCAGATTTCAAATTGTATTAGTCATCTACAAGGTTTAGCCAAGAATGTAATTTATCCTTAAGACTAAAGTAGAACCTGTATTTTTGCTAATATCAAAAAATGTTATAAAGAAAAGATGTTTAAAATTAAAAATTACTTTTAAATGTAATTTAGACACAGATATTTAGACTTTTTTCTGCGATGCTAGTAAAAATTTTGGTTTGTAGAGGGTGCCAGGATTTCGTTGCAATTGCAGGTTATCTTGGCTATTATTAGTAATAGAGGCTTGAGATTCTCGCGAACTGTTTACTTTTTAATAAAACAAAAGATGACACTAAACGATTTTAATGGCCCTCTTAGTTTTTGACATACAGGGCGAAATTCATTTTATGCCACTATAGAACACCCCCGCTCCCCGGAATTTCAGTTGTCTTGTAACTTACAACAAAATTAAAAAACTGATACTGGTAAATATTTTTGCGTAGAATCCAGTTGTGTAGTTATATTTAAAAAAATATATATATTTCTCGAGATATGAAAGGAACATATGATTTTTCTTATGGAACACCCTGTATATTTATTATTCATTAAATTATAGAGAGTAAGAGCTTTTTAAAAATATATAGTAGTTAATACTTTTTGGTTTTTATCCCAATTTTTTTTTCTAATCTGAATTTCGCATAGTGGGCCATGATATAGAGTTTATAAATAAAGAACAAAGTTTGTCCTAAGTTCATAATTTGTCCACATTTTACAGCACAATTTTTTTGTTATTATCTGCCCTATCCAGCAACCCCACTTACCCCCGGTTTCACTTGTTCACTTATTAATTAGTTAAAACCTGAATATTTAATTCGATTTAAAATAAAATTGTAGAAATAAACCATCTATAAAACTGATACCTTCGAAATTTAAATTTCAATAATAATTTTCGTACAGTTTCATACATGGTTTTCTACTAATTTGTCCAAAATAAAATATTTTTATTTTAATCATGGATACATACTGATTATAGACATGGTTTTAAAAATATAAACGTAATAAAGCTAATTCAAAATATTCAGTTTTTTAAAAATTAATAAGTGAACAAACTGAAGAGCCGAGGGGTGAATTGGGTTGCTGGGCAACAAAAATAGTTAAAAGTCAGATTTTGCTGTAAAATAAATGATGAACTTGGGGCTAACTTTATTTTTAAATATAAAGTCTATATCTTGGCCTACTATGCAAAATTAAATTTTAAAATTAAAAACCTGAATTTAGAGCCTAAAAGTTTAAGTAACTAAGAGGTATTATATATTTTTAAAAGCTCTTATCTTCTATAATTTAATGAAATAAACAGGGTGTTCCATAAGAAAAATTATATGTTTAGTTCATATTTATCTAACTAAACTAATGAATTCTACGTAAATCAGTTGTTTTTTTGTCTTTTGGCTTTGGCATTAGCCATACAGCCAAAATCAGTTGTTACTTTTGTTGTTATAAGACAACTGAAATACAAGAGGGGTTTAAAAATGGAAAAAAATAATAATTTCGCCCTGTAGCAACTGTTCGCAAAAACCGCAAGTTTATATCTTTGATAACAACTAAGATTCATTTCATGATTATAAATTTCATTAAAAAATTTTAAACTTATTTTTTTAAATTTAGTTTAATCAAAACAAGAAGAATGTGCCATTGCACTAATATATATACAACTTAAATTTTCTCGATTTAAGCAGAAAAAAATCCTAAATATTAAAATTGCATAATTAAAAGTAATTTTTAATTCTAAATATCTTTTCTTTATTACAATTTTATATATAAGCAAAAATGTATGGAATGTTATTATCAAGTACAAATTACATTTTTGGACAAACCTAAACGTTGATGACTGACACAATTTGATATCTGTTAATTGAAAGGCTTATAACATAACATAATAAGCCATACAGCACCAAAATCTGTTTTATTCTCTAATTTATTTAATAATTAATATGATATGCAACAATAAAAAGTTTTTAGTATTATTCTTGGAGTTTATTACCTCATTAAAAGGTATTTAAGTTTATTGTTGATAAAAGTTGATGTAACACATTTTGTTTAAATTAAAAAATTAATAACTCCCTATTTTGTTATTGTGCGTTTTTACAATACGCCCTTTATTTAGATTTTTGGACCATGCCTAACTTTTAAGGAATAACTTTTTTTGTAAAATTAAGAATAAAAAAGTTTTTCATATGACTGCAACTTGCGTAGACACACTGTATCTATTTATTAACGTTTGTGGAAGATTATATTTTACTCGATACATGGTTATTTTGAAAAACAAAAAATCAAAAAATAAATTTTTAAAAGGAAAAATTGAGGCTAACTTTAAAAACATGTATATTTTTAAAATTCAATAAAAATATACAAATATATATTTTAAAAAGCGATTAAAAATGTCTTTATGATATACAGGGATATTCAAAATATATAAAAAAAAAAAATCGGTAATTATTATTTTTGTACTAAAGACTTATATAGTGCATTCCAATTAAAACCAGCCACCCCCTATAGATCAGTTATTTGTATGCTTATAAAAAAATCCTAAAACACGTCATTTTTAATTTTTTAGGAGGACACATTTTTGTGTAAAAAGTTACTTGTTTAAGGTTATCCCCTCCCCACCAACACAAACGTCAACAAGTTTAAATAGAAAAGAGGGTCAAGTGGTACTTTGTCTCAAAGGGTTTTAAATTTTCTCTTTAATAGACTTCAGTTTTTTTAAATCGGTTTAGGAGTTTCCGAGAAAATATACTTTAAATAACTGGTGTCCTTAGCCTTACTCTTTCGAATAGATAAAATTTGGTATGTACGTATATCGCCAAAATGTGCAATATTTCATTTTTTTTTATCTTTGTACAATCAACGAAGGATAAAAGCCTAAATACTAACGTACCGTGGGTGTCTTACGCAAGGTAAAAGGGAGTTTGTTGACACGAGACTTAAAAACTTGAAGATTTGGGGGAAGGAAAGACCTTCTAATTAAAAAAGTTTTTAAGTATTATCATTGGTTTGGCCGAAAACGACCTCAAATGTATTATATAAAATGGAACATACGGTATATTTTTATTTATTTAAATAGGAAACGTCATTTCGAGTACAATGACACTTTGTTTGCTACTTTTTGACACCTTACCTCTAAATTTTAATTAATTATAGTTTTAATTTTTAATCTAAAGTACAATAAATAAAATATTTTTTTATTGGAATGATATAAATAGCAAGAGAAATAATCAAGATATTAACTTTTAATAATAACTTACATTGATAATGTTCGTATATAAAAAGTAAATAAATTTGTATAAGTAGTTTCAAAAATATATATTTAAAATATTAAAAATTAAAAAAAAATCAGGTATACTTAGGTCTATCCGTGGTAGTTTAAATAAAAAAATATTTGTATACATATATTTTTTTTGTTTTTGATGGATATAATAATTTTTGGCAAACAAACTAAATCAAGCTGTAAAAATTCTAATATGTGTGTTTAAAGAATTTTGCAATCGAAATATATTATAATATAAATATATAAGTATAATATATTTTGATTAAAAAAACTTTTAAAATTTATAAAGACAAAAATTGTGAGGTATTCTAAAAATTGTGTTTTATCAAAAACTGCGTTTTGATTTAAAGCATCTTAAATATAATTATATTAGCTATAAAAAACTATTTTCCAAAATCAATTTAATATTTTACAATTACTTTTAAAAAGTTTTCCTACCTTTAGATTGGCGGCGGTCCGTCCGGTGGCATACTTTTTACTTGCTGACTAGTGGTAATGATGATGCACTCTGTTTGACGCCGTGTCGGCCACTGTTTAACTGCTTTAGAAAAGCAGGAAGCTCTGCTCCCGAAGGACTCTTCGATAGGACCATTGTTTAGCAGAAAGAGCTGCGCCGATTTCAAACGGGTGGTGGTTTTCAGAAAATATTTAAAACTTTTTTCTTAACGTTTTGGAGTCCATAGATTGTTTAACAACTGTATTAAAATAAGTATTATGTCTTTGTTTTTATTTTTTTAGCGTATAGATTTTACAATAGCAACCGAATGAAAAGTTCGAAATAAACAAAACGTGGTACAAATTGATAAAGTTGTTCAATTAGATTAGATGCACTGTGATTTTTAAAGAGCTGAATAGAATATTAAGTAATATTAAATATTAAAAATATTAAAAAATATAAGATACCTAACTTAAAAAAATTAATTGTATCCAAAAATACTCGTTTCTAATAAATTGTTTCTCAATAACTCAATTGCAATTCGGTATTTTTTGGTAAATTTCAAATAGGTATTACTCTTAAATAAAATGCAATACCAAAGTTCGGTTTTTACCATTTTGTAGGAAAACGTTTTAAGTAGAAAATTGCTATCTCAATTTAAGTAAATGTTTTAAAATTTTATTTTGCTTTAAGTTTCCGTGAGCACCACATGCTCTATTTAAGATTTCAATTATTTTTACAATTTTTAAAAAATATGGACCTGAACCAGAAGCGCAATTATGGGGGCTAAGGGGCTGTAGCCCCCCATTACGGCGATTAGCCCCCCACCCCAAATTATTAGGCATTTAAAATGTACTAGTGATTGTCGAAAAATATAGTCTATAAACTGGGGCTAAAGCCCCCCAAAAACCAGTGGTTAGTTGCGCCACTGACCGGAACAGTTTTTACTTTTGCAAAAAAGTTATCAATGGCGTAGGTATAATATACCTATGTATTTCTAAATGCTCTTTTTGCGTGCGTAGATACATATGTGGACAAAAATGCCGAAATCAATATTTTTATAATAACTTAAAATATCTGCATTTCTACTTATAGATAACCAGATATAAAAACAAGACAACTCGTGTTATTAATTTTTTCTTGCCAATAAAGAAATGTGCAGCTTTATATGTGGTCCTTTTTATAATACAGAAAAGTATCTTGCCATTTGATTTTTTCTTCTTAATTTTAAAGATAAACGTCAATAAGTAAAAGAAAAAAGTGTTTTTTATGGCTGATAATTTAATAGGTTTGTATTTTAGAAAAAAATAATATTTTTATATGTACGATTTTTATTTATGGAATTATATCTTTTTAAAATCTGTCTTGCAATAAGTTTAAAGGCAAACAAAGATTAAAATTTCGTATGGATTTTCAAAAACATCAAAAACCATGTTTCTGTTTTTGGGTTCATTTCACTTGTAAAAATGTGAGCAAATATTTTTGTATTATTATTAGATGCAACTATCTGCAACTTTTTATTAAATTTAATTTTTAGTTACGAGAGGTACCAAAAATAAAAGAAACAAATAAAAAGTTTTAAAAACACCTAATTTACCAAAATTCGTTAGTTTAGATGTTATTATTATTAAACTCAGCATTTGGTAATGTTGTTACGTAATTGTAAGTAAATAATATTAAAAGAAAATTTTATAAGAAAAATTTATTATGTTTATTGAGTGGTTTGGGAATATGCAATCTAACAGATTTTTTTATCGAAAACTAAGCAAGACACAAAAAAAATATTAGGGGACAAAAAGTTCTATCTTTACTTGCATACTCTAACTCTAAAGAAATACAAGAATTATATTACTGTCAGTAACGTACATTTTTTGTTAGAAATGTTTGTTTAAGTGCCGCTGGAGACGCCACTGACTTATAAAGTTTAATAAAGTCAAAGCTAAATTAGCCCCTTAGTGCTACAAATAGCATTACCAAATTTCATTAAAATTGAATGAGAGATATTTACGATATTTATAAAAAAAAACAATTTTAAACATAAAACTTTAACACCCTGTAACTTAAAAACTATGGAGTTTCAGACCTATGTTCATATGTACTTTTTTTCATGAAGTTAGCTCATAAATAAGCTCCTTTATTTTTGCCGCAATCCTGTATATTTTTGTTAAATTGACTCTTATTTTCTAATTACCCTGTATAATAATATTACAGTATAGCTTTCTGCATATGCAGAGCATAATACCCTACTAAATTGTATACAATAACAAAACTATTTTAGTGCAATAAGGCTGATATGATTTTTGTTCCGAAATCCCTATCTCTCAACGCACTGTGCGTCGGCATAATAATTGATAATTCGGGTTTATTTAGAAGTTATCGATTAACTTAGATTTTTTTTATATCATAAGGTTTACAAAAAAAACCTTACAGGGTGTTTCAAAAGTCATTGATTCCACATTTGTTATTTTTCTAAGGAAAGCAAGGTTACAACACGTTATCAATGGCGTAGTTATAATATATTTCTAAATGCTCTTTTTACTTACCAGAGAATCATTGGGTCGCCATAATAAATTGGTAATTCGGGTTATTTTAGGATATTTATCGATTAACTTTGAACACACGTTTTTTAAGGAAATCAAGGTATTATTTCTTAGATGATTTTACGAGGGAAGTTCAAATAAACTAATGTTCTGACTCTCTTTACTTTTAAGATACAGGGTGGTAAACTTTAAAAATATACAGGGTGTTTTCTAATTGCCGTAAGAAAATCTAAGGGTATATTCCTGAGCCAATTTACAAGACCAGTGGCGGCGTTGGACGCATCGTTGCTCTTGATTTATTCAAAGCGTTTGACCAGGTCTGGCATGCCGCGCTTCTTAATATACTTCCCTCCTATGGTTTGTGGACGGCCATTCTTCAAGCTTTAACCAAGTAAATGCTGGAGTGCCTCAGGGCTCAGTACTGGCACCAACATTATTTCTTCTACACATCAATGACCTTCTCTCGCCCACAGCTAATTTCATTCATAGTTTTTAACCTAATATTGAATTGGGCGCCAAAAATCTCGTCCATTTTAATGCATCCAAAACACAATCACGTTCCTTGTCGCGAAAAGAGTCATCAAATACTCATCCTTTACCTATGAGCGGCCAACTTTTGCAGAGCAAAGATACCTTCAATCTTGTGGGCGTCACATTTTAGAATATCCTTAACGGGCAGAAACACATTGTATCTATAGCCACGGCAGCTTTAAAAAGCTTGGATTTCTCTTTCGAGTCATAAAGTATTTTTCCCCTTCTAATTTGTACACCTTGCATGTGTCCCTAATCCGACCTCCCTTGGAATATTGTTCTTATATCTAGGGCATGGCGTCCCCCACAACCCTTAGCATTGATGAGTGATTCCATTTAAAGAAGAGCTGTTCGCCTAATTAATGATCCTTCACTTACAGAAAGACTTCCTCTCTCGCCCATCGTCGAGCTGTGGGGGATTTATCGATTTTTTATGGGTACTTTCATGGCGTCTGCTCTGAAGAATTGTCTAGTTTAATTCCTCCACTCACGGTTCCCAACAGAAACTCGTGGTGCCGCACGTTTGCATCCCTCATACGGTCCAACTGCACAGGGCCCGAACTTCCTATTTTGTTTGTTCTTTTATCCCTAGAGTTTCTAGAATGTGGAAACTACTGCCCGCGGAGGTTTTTCCTTCCCTCCCCCAAATATTTAAGTATTAAAGTTCCGTGTCAACAAACTTCCTTTTACCTCGCTTAGGACACCCACGGTACGTTAGTATTTAGGCTTTTAGGCTCTGTACCAAATTTAGAGTAGTATTACAGATATTATAAAATAAGGATGTAGTTTATTAAATTATACCACCCTGTATCTTAAAAGTTAAGACACTCAGAACATAAATTTGTTTGAACTTTCTTCTGTAAATCATCTGAGGATTAAAACCTTGCTTTCCTGAAAAAATTACAAATTTGGAATCAATGACTCTTGGTATACCCTGTATTATTTTTTTCTTTAAAAAAATACTAAGATATAAAAAAATATTAACGTGTGTTTAAAGTTAATCGATAAATATCCTAAAATAACTCGAATTACCAATTTATTATTTCTGGTAAATAAAAAGAGCATTTAGAAATATATTATAACTACGCCATTGATTACGTTTTTGCAAAAGTAAAAAACTTTCGGGTCCATATTTTCCAAAAATTTTAAAAAGAATTAAAATCTTAAATACAGAATATGTGGAGCTCACGGAAACTTTAAGAAGTTATTATTTCCCAAAATAAAATTTAATTACATTTACGATGCTACTGACGCGTTATTATTTTTTTTCAAAATATATTTCTAATAGTTTTAAAAAAGTACTCATGAACTTTTGAAATTCCTGAAAAAAATAGTTTTGTAATAAACTGTTAAGTACAGGAAGGACAATAATAAAAATAAATCTTGAGAAACTTGTTTGAAGAGATATTTTAAGCGAACGACACATTAACATTGCCACTTTTTCTATTCTATAAAATGATGTCACTAAATTTAAGATCAGACGTTTCGTCTTTGAGACACCATCATCAACTTTGTTTTTTTTTAATGAGCGGAATATTTAGGTTTTAAACTTAATACACTCGTATTTTAATTCTGAATACAACAATATATCACACTTTACATTTATGCGGCGTTTCGAACCAAAAAACTATCTTCCATTATTTTTTCCATAAAAAATTACGTTTTTATACAAACGATTTTAAAAATTTCCACTTGAAGGTAAGTATGCATCCATTTTTATGTGAAAGGCTGCGATAAAGTTGATAGAGACGTTTGATTAAATTAAATGCTTTATTTTATTACGTTTAAGTAAATGTATGTAAATTACTTTAATTTTTGTAGCTTGTTAGTCAAATTATGAAAAAATAAATTATTAAAAGGAGTAATAATAAGTAGTAATAGAAATAAATGGATGCATACTTAACTTCAAATGAAAATTTTCAAAATCGTTTGGAATAAAAACGTAATTTTAATGGAAAAATAGTGGATGGTGGTTTTTTGGTTCGAAACGTCGCATAAATGTAAAGTGTGATATATCGTTGTATTCAGAATTAAAATACGATTTTATTAGGTTAAAATTAAATATTATGCCTATTTAAAAAACAATCTTGATGATGGTGGCTCAAAGACGAAACGTCGGATCTTAAATTTAGTGACATTATTTTATAGAACAGAAAAAGTGGCAATGGTAATGTGTCGTAAGTTTTAAAATATATTTTTAAATAAACCGAGAAAAAAAACTGTTTCGCAAAATTTCGGTTTTTGCCGGATAATTCCGGAACGGTTGCAAATTTTTAAATTTTTAAAACGGAATAGTGTTAAGCATAAAAATGCGCAACTTTACCCTAATTTAACCAGCCCTGTATCTCTTACCGTTTCCGAGATCCTAATGGTGTTCCTCGAATTTGTAACAGCCTGTATAAATGAAAAACAAAAATATGTTTTTTTATCGAATGTCGCTCTTGACAAAGTTTTTGTGAAAAATAGGACTGACTTTTCTTTTACACCCTATAGAATAAAAGGAAGAAAAATTTTTACCGTATATTTTGGGCAATTAGAAAACCAAATTATATCAAGTATAATACTTTGATGACTAAAAACAAAAGTAACCTTTCTACAGACTGTCCACGGATGGGGACGAGATTATGCAATCAGATTTGTTCCTTTTCTTTTAGTTTTTGCTCTACCCTGCAAGGTCACTGAAAAGGTGCCACCCTGTAGAGGGTGTTTCATTTTTATGGTTTTACAAAATATCTTGAAAACCGTAAGAAATATTAAAAATCTAATATAGGAGTCTCGATCTATTTTTGAGAAAGAACTGTAGTAAAAACGGTTCAGTGACGAAACCATAAGGCCCATTGACTTGTTTTGGGTATAGAATTTTGCAGGTTTCGTAACCTTCATACAACTTACGATTTTTGGCACAATGTTTAAAAATTGCATGTAAAACTTTACCGACAAAAAAGTGACGCGTTTGCCCTGTCCGACACTCGAAATATTTGACATTGACAGGATAGGTTAACGCGTCGCTTCCATAAATGGCGTTATGAATATATTAGGTGGTAGACTCGTCAAAATGAGCCCCCTTAAAAGGTTTTAAAACTGTTATTATCATAAAGTGTATTTTAGTACTGGCCCAGGGACAACGTTTAGGACATACGTCGAGTCACTTTAAAACGTTCATGAGGATTTTTGCCAATACTTTGAAAGAAGACGGTCTAAATCAACAACAAAGTAAAATAAAAATATCCGAAATGGTAACATGCAGGCATTCTTTGTCTAATCTCTACCTGCTGATGTTCAACACACATCGGGCTGGCACACCTGTGTACAAGATCTTTTCTTGTGGAGAATCACCACCTAAAGTTTGTCGGTAGAATTTCAAGACGCCTGGAATGTAATGTTAAATTTTCATTTTATGTATCTGTCTATCTATCTAGATATAATCTCTATTTTATCTACGGCACTAACAAAGATACTATTCTAGGTGTCCCTCGCCGAATTTGATGAATATGCAGTATGTTGTAGTACATTAAAAATAAGAGACATGTTTTTTTATCGGCCATTAAACACTTTCCAGGGGTAAAATTCACCCCCGAAATTTACCCTTAAAATTATTATTTTTAATTATCTTGAAAACGAATTGAGATAACTTTACAAAGTCAAAATCATATTTTTATTCATCGAAAACTCTTTTAACCTTTATTTATTTTTCTTAATATATTTGAAATAAACTAATTTTATTGATGAATGGATAAAACATTATATCTGAATTATATAAGTAATTTAAAAAGTATGGCACTTTAAAGCTGCTTTTAAGTTGTAAATAAACGATTTATAAAATCAAAAACCTCATGACCGTATTTGTGATTACATTTAAACCAAAAATACGTTATACATTTTAACATATTTTCCTAAAATGTGTAACATGTCATGTGGGGTATCGTTTTAATATAATTTGAAGGTGTTAACTTTAATGGTAAAGAAAAAAATATAGATTTTTATAAAATTATACAAAAATAAGACTTAAAAGATTAAGAAAAATAACTTCGTTTAAAGAAATAAATATTTCCACACATCGCTCCGTATCGCTACTAGACTTAGGTATGGTGCTAATTTAAAACAAAATTTAAAAAACGTATAAGTAATAAAAAATTTAATACGTTGGAGCTTTTTAGAGGTAGTTTTGCCCCTAACATTTTCATCTTTAACACAAAAAAACATTCGACTGACGGAAGAAAACTGAAACATTAAAATTTTAAATATCACCACCGCTAAATTTTGTCTTACTTTAATAGTAGTAGTTAGGAATCCCTGGACCATTTTTACAAGTCATTACTAACAAGCTAATTTTTCGTGAGTAGCTTCATTTTGACGAGATGCCTTTTTTCCTTACAACTTTCGTTGATAGTAGCTTACAGAGATAGAAGAAATAAATTAAGTGTGTTAGTTTGACGAATATCAAAAATGTATGACTAACATGGATTTTCTCTGTTGATTTTCAAGATAATTATCTAAATAAACCGAAAAAATATTTGTCCTACAATATGTAAGGTTTCATCAAAGAGTCCCTTACCACCAACATATATGGAAGGAAATGTGTATCGAGGAAACGTAAACTAACTTTTTTCCTTACATCAATTTTCGTCGGTGGTAGCATACAAAGGTAGCAAATATTAAAAATGTTGATTTGATGAATATCAAAATAGCAGGATGACGTACCTCGCAATTTGCAGGACAATGTGGGTGTTAAATTATAAAAATATTATCAAATCAACAGAAGAAAAATCAGCTGGTTAGTAGTTATTTTTCACGACATCATTATCCATACATGTTGGTGGTAGGGGAGTCTTTAATAAAACCTTACATATTGTAGGACAAATTTTTTTCGGTTTGTTTAGATAATTATCTTGAAAATAAACAAAGAAATCCCTGTTAGTAATACATTTTTGTTATTCGTCAAATTAACACACTTAATACCTGCTAACTCTGTAAGCTTCCATCAACGAGAGTTGTTGTAAGAAAAAAAAGCGTCTCGTCAACATGAAGCTACTCACGAAAAATTAGCTTGTTAGTAATGACTTGTAAAAATGGTCCAGGGATCCCCTAACTATAGAGCATTCCAAATATAATGATGCCTCATATATCATACCTACGCCGCGTAGCGTCGGTTCATTTTTAAATCAAATAGCTAGCAAAAAGGGTTTATTTTATTGGTTTCTTTGGGCGATTTTAAGATCTGAAAAAAACAATTTAATCCGTTTTTATTCCATAAAAAAAATATATTTTTTTTGTGACAGTCAAAGCAAAAGATGATTAAATCTATGTTTTCATGGATGCTTAACTTATAATACCGTTTTAACATAATCACAGTAGGGGAAAGTGGGAAGGCTTCATACAGTTTTTATATTTTGCTTTGTGGAATGCCGTGTTTTAGGTATATTTTTTTAATTTACGACACACTAGTAGCTTAACTATTTTATATTGTCGTAGAACCTTAATATTATTGAAAATCTACATGCGCGAGTTTCCATAAGATTTTTACAAAAAAAAGCAAAATGTATGAATGTACCCTATTAGTGGGGTACATTCATACAACCGAAGGGGCACATTTCACATCACTATTAATTCGTTATAATTATTGTTTGTTATGGTTTTATACCATACTTTATAAAAAAAAACACAAATACGTTTTTCCACATACAAAACAAAGAGTAAAATTCAAAATTAAAAAACAGTTTTTATTCAAATCTGTTAATGCCTATTTTAACATCGCAATAGTTTCGTGATATGAACATAAGTACCGATTGGTGAACAGAGTGTTATTAAAAAGGTCTTTACGTTACATGTATGGTTATCTACCAAAGACACTTATTAACATTCTTTATTGTTGTCAGTTATATTTATTAAAACTAACAATCTCAAAATGTAAAAAAATAGCTTATACATGATTAAATATATCAAATAAAAAACTCTGGTTAACACAAAGATACCTTAACTCAAAAAACCTAAAATTAATATACCCATGTTATTAACAGATTATGACCTAAGATCTGTGGTAATATCATTACTATGTCTAATAAATTAACTGATCTTTGACATCCAAAGACACACTCTTTTTTCCGTAAAAATAAAGCCATTACTTCATATAATATTTATAACTATAAGGTGGTAGAGGAGCTTTCCTCGCCTGAGGAGGTACCACCCTACTCACCCTTTAAAGGACCCGTGAAGTCCTAACGGACGTTTCGGGTTCTGGGTAAGTGAGTCAGTTTTCCTTCTTTTTTCTTTTGTTTTTTTTCCTTTTACCCCAAAATTAAGTAAAAATGATGGCGGCACACCCGGGAATAAAACATTCCGGAGGTAAAATACCCCTCCATTCGGATCTCCGGGCGAGAGGTGCATCCGGGGGCCATCATCGAAAGGTTTGATTTCCTTTGCAAATATATGTGGGCTTAACACCAATATAAACTCCGTTCACCATCACCTTGAGTCATCTAAGCCCCACATACTGTTTCTAACGGAGACACAAATAAGTTCTAAAACTTCAACCAGCCACCTTCTCTTCCCAGGCTACGAACTTATTTCGTCTTTTCGCCCACATGGTGGCGTGTGTGTTTACGTTCGCAACGATCTGGCTTGTGCTTGAGTTTCTAATCTTGAATCGGGTAGGCCCGATGTCCTTTGGCTCAAACTTTCTCTTAGGTCTTCTACTAAATTTATCTGTTGTTTGTACCGATCTCCATCTGACAATTCCTATGTCGAATTCTTTGACTTTCTTTCAACAAAGATCGACAGTATCATTTCTCAGTTTCCAATGGCCGAAGTAATTGTGCTTGGCGATTTCAATGTCCATAATAAGGACTGGCTAGGCTCTTCAAAAACTGACCCTCAAGGCAGAGCAGCCGAAATCTTTGCAGTCAGTAATTCTCTTACCAAACTTATTATAACTCCTACCTACTTTCCTAGAGTGCCAAATTATAGCTCAAACCCCTTAGATCTTTTTCTTACTTCCAACCCTGAACTTTATGAAGCATCTGTTACTGCCCCTCTAGGTCGCTTAGATCATGGCTTGATTACTGTATCTTACTTTGTACATCCTGAGGTAAATGAATCCATGCCACCACGCACCGTATGGCACTACAACTCAGCCGACTGGGATGGCCTTAGGGACTTTTTCGCCACGTACCCTTGGGACACTATCTGCTTTTTCTTCCCAGGATCCTTTCGAAATCTGTAAGCAACTGACCGAGTCAATTCTATTGGGCGTTGAAACCTATGTACCTTATACCAAGAAAACAATCAAACCCTCTAATCACAAACCTTGGTTCACTAAAACATGTGACAAAGCTAGAATTTTAAAAGTTCAGAATCACAAGAAGTTTCTACAGGATCCTAGTCCAGAAAACCGACAGGCCAGTATTGAAGCAAGAAACCACTACCACCAAACAATCTCAGAAGCCAAAGACTCCTTTGATAACCGTATAAAAAACAAAATACTTTCTTGCTCAAATGGCAGCAAATCCTTCTGGTCATTTGCCAAAAACATCAGTAGAAATTTCTGTACCAGTTCTTTTCCACCATTAACTTTGGAAGATGAAATTATTTCCACATCTAAAGGAAAGGCCGAACTATTTGCTAAACCATTTGCTGCCAATTCAACCCTTTATCCACCTGTCAATCATCCAATTCCAACTATTCCCCCAGTTCCTCACAAAATGCCCAATATTATTTTTAAGGTAAAACACATTAAGCGTATTCTTTCTTCTCTTAACACCAAGAAATCGTCTGGGCTAGATGGAATACCAGCAATCGTTTTAAAAAAATGTGCTCCTGAACTTGCACCTATTTTAACCAGGCTCTTTCGAATTTCTTATGACACGGGTATTTTTCCAGACAGCTGGAGAGCTGCACGTGTCCAGCCTATTCCCAAGAAAGGATCTAAATCTCTTCCATCCAACTATAGACCCATTTCACTCCTCTCAATGCTTTGGAAAGTAATGGAGAAATCCATTAACTCGCAAATTCTTAGATATTTAGAAAAACATAAAATTTTACATGACAGGCAATACGGATTTCGTCACAAGAGATATACAGCAGATCTTCTTTCCTTCGTGTCACACAACTGGAACAAGTCTCTTGAGTTTCTAGGTGAGTCCCAGATCGTTGCTCTTGATATATCTAAAGCTTTCGACCAAGTCTGGCATGACGCACTTCTTAATAAACTTCCCTCCTATGGTCTTCCAACTTAACTCCGCTCTTGGCTCTCCAGTTATCTTTCTAATCGACGTATATCAGTCATTGTTGATGGCCACTCTTCAAGCTTTCACGAAATTAATGCTGGAGTGCCTCAGGGTTCAGTACTAGCACCAACTTTGTTTCTTCTTCACATCAACGACCTTCTTTCTTCCACAACCAATCCCATTCATAGTTATGCTGACGATAGTACCCTTCACTCCACTTTTCAGGTTCCCAAGCCAATCTCTCAACCCGACTTGGAAGGCAAACGCAGGGCGATGCAGATATCTCTTTCACAGGATCTCAATTTGATATTATATTGGGGCGCCAAAAATCTCGTTCAATTTAATGGATCCAAAACATAATCATGTTCCTTGTCGCGAAAAAAATCATCAAACACTCCCCTTTGCTTATGAGTGGCCAGGTTTTGCAGAGCGGGGACACATTTAACCTTGTGGGCGTCACATTTGAAAATAACCTTAACTGGCATAAACACATTGTATCTATAGCCACCGCTGCGTCAAAAACGCTTGGATTTCTTTTCCGAGCCAAAAGTATTTTTCCCCTTCCAATTTATACACTTTGTATGTGTCCCAAATTCGACCATCTCTGGAATATTGTTCCCATGTCTGAGGAATGGCATCCCCTACAACCCTCAGCATTCTTGATGCCATCCAAAGAAGGGCTGTTCGTCTTATTAATGATCCTTTACTTACTCAAAGAATTCCTTCTCTTCCCCATCTTCGAACTGTGGGAGATCTATCGCTCTTTTATAGATACTTTTACGGCTTCTGCTCCGACGAATTATCCAGTATAGTCCCTCCTTTTGCAGCTTCCAACAGAGAAACTCGTGGTGCCGCACGTATGCATCCCTATACGGTCCAATTGGACAGGCCCCGAACTTCCCATTTCGTTCGTTCTTTTATCCCTAGAGTTTCTAGACTGTGGAACCTACTGCCATGGGGCGAACACGGACAATTTTCGTACATTTTTTTGAGTAAATTTTAGAAACAGAGTCGAAAAATTGTGAAAAAATTAATCAAGAATCTTCAATGTATCTGCAATAAGATCTAAGGAAAATAAGTTCTAAAATATTAACCCCCACCACTTTTTTTAAGTTGGAGAGTGTCCGCCTTCGCCCCTATGGGTGGGGTGAAGACGGACAGGCGTTATTTTATACAGAAAATTGTGTTAGACCCCGGTGGAGGCTGAAAGCGGACACCAAAGGTGGAAAAAATATATTTTTGATATAAAATAAGGACATAATATCGAAAATCAAACCAAATTTCATGTACTTTTTAATGTTTTATTTAAAAATACAGCATAACAGAAAACTCTAGAATAGGTATTTTCTTAAACAGAACAAAACAAATAAACATTCGAACATTTTCAAATCTTAAAAATATAAATCTTAGAAAAATAAATTATCATTCATTTTAAACCGACAGAAAACAAGAATATTTTCTTAAATAGAACAAAAAAAGCATTCTAATATTTTCAAATCTTTAAAACCTCCCTAGAGGTGAGCTCTTAATCGATTTTAAAGTCTTTTGGCAAAAAAGGAAATTGGTATCTTTGTCGCCTCAAATCACGGACATTTCTTAAAATTTTAACTATTTGAGCTTTCTCTACAAGACTTTCATCTTTTACAACTGGATATGTAAAATATGAACCCATTTTATCAGATGTTTGCTTGCGTAAGAAATTCACTAGGAAAACGTCTTTGCTATTGTCTACCATAGCTTCTGTCACACAGCCGATATAATATTTTTTGGAATTATTATGAGGACATGTAAACTGAACTAAAACATAAATTCCTAATTCAACACTGTCTAGTCTATCATCAGTCTTGTCGATATCACTTGTATTGGTGTCATTATCACAGTTGTTGGGATTGTCTTCATTGGCATTTTCTTCTTCGCCGTCCTCAGATTCTACGTCTATAAATTCTTCCGATTCATCACTGCTTCCTAAATCCATTTCACTTTCGCTTTTTGACGTTCCAGGGAGATCTTTGAGGGATATTCCTTTGCCGGCAGCCACATCAATTTTTTACCCCGTTTTTCTTTGTTTCAGTAGTATAAACCCTCTTTTCATTAAGAAATTCTTTAAATGTTCGAATCCAGTGTTGATTATTCTCGTTTTCCACGTCGTCTTCCTTCTCTACTCTATCTGGGATTTTCTTCAAAACAGCTTCCGGACAGAGTGGAAAAATTCCGCAGCTTCTGAAGCCTGACTTTATGTTGTTCTCTATGTTTTCAATTTTTTCGATTGCTTGCTGTAGAAGTCCCGGGAATTCAGATTTTAATATGCATCCTTTGTTTTTCATTTTCCAGTCTGTTAAGATGGATCTCCACGACTTCTTGAAAGGTGCGAAAAATGAAACATCCAAGGGTTGGAGGAGGTGAGTTGCATTGGGGGTAACAAGACAAAATCTATATCATTCTCTTTACAGCACTGAAGGACATGTAACGAAATATGCGATGCCAAATTGTCCCCAATGATAACTTTCCTGCCAGGTAATTTTCTAAAGTGTGGAAGAAGAATCCTATCGAACCAATCATCGAATGTTGCGGAATCAAACCACCCAGACTTAGTGCGATTATAAACCGTTCCAACTGGGCCTCCTTCGACCCATGTTGGGTATAGATGCACCGATCTATAAACAACATAGGGAGGCAATAATTCTCCTGAAGCGCTGATAGCCATCATTATGGAGATGCTTGATTTACTAGAGTCTACAATCCTTTCAACCCTCCTTGTACCACGGCGACATAATACTTTAGATTTTCCTGGGTCGTCGGTTAGATTACTTTCATCATAATTTATGATGTTGCAGGGTGGAACGTTCTCTATTGTTTTTCTTAAATTTTCGAAATAGCTCTGTATAATTTCTTTATTTACGGCAGCCCGCGCTCTTTTTATGTTCTGGGCGAATCGTTCCGTTAATATATCATGTCGACGTAGAAACTTAAAAAACCACTCAGTGCCAGGATGGTTGTCTTTAAACTGCGGAATTTTTCTTCCTGCCCTATCTAGAAAGCTTTTCACTAACATTCTTATGTCAGTTCTGGTAATCGGAAAACCCCATTCGGAAAATTGAATTATTCCCTCAACTAACGTATTCTCATCTGCTTCTGAAAGACTTGTTTGTCCTCCATGTTTTTTTATTTTATGGCCTTTAATTTTGTCACATAACGTGGATTTCGGTATTTTATAATATTCCGCGGCTTCCCTCAACCCTTTACGACGGTTTTTAACATCAGTGATAGCCCTTTTCAGATTTTCTTCCGTGTAATTCATAAAGGAAATGCCGATTTTCTTGCGATATTTGCGAACCATGCTGTCCGCCTTCACCCCTATAAAAAGCAACTCAATTAAACTTCTGAAATTTTCTTTAACGATAAACAATGAAAGGGCGTTTTTATAACGGTTATTTATTGCCAATAAACTGTTCAACACCTAATAATATGTTTCACTTGGGCAGCCCTAACTCTCTTTTGTGTACAAGGCTTTCTTTTTAAAGTTTGTAAAATGGACAAAAATAGCTGTTTTCTTAGAACCTTACCTGCGTGCTCACTAAACGATTTTATCAATAAACACCACGCTTTTACCCGTACTGAACCCAAACTGATCCGTTGCCGCCTATATTTCACAATATTAGCTCGACGCGTTTAACGACTTTGACGAAAACGACGACAATACCTGATTGTCCACCTTCACCCCTACTGTCCGCCTTTGCCCCATTTTACGGTACGTTAGTATTTAGGCTTTCAGCCTTCGTGGATTGTCCAAAGATAAAAAAATAATCGTCTGTGTAACAAAAAATAATAGTTAAGAAAATATTCATAAAGGGCCAGGAGTACATTTATACAGTATGAATGTGCCCCATATACTTGTGTATGAATTTGCCCCATCACATGCTAATTAATGAAACAATTTGAAATAGGAAAACCGTCTTCATCTATATTAATTTACACATTAAATAAGTTACCTTACCGCACCGAAAATTCTGAAACTTCACTAGTCTGTAAACATACATAAAGGTTGTGCACACCCACTTACGTTACTATTTTACTTCGTGTCTAACTTCAGATAAACTCAATGAATGTAGGTGCCCCTTGTATGAATCCACCCCACTTTCCCCTACTTTGAACTTAAATTTAAAAAACTTTAAATTAAATCGTTCATTTAAAAACCGAAATATTTTAAAACATTTTAAAATGGGGTTTTGCAATTTTATTTGTTTTTCTTTTTAATATGCATCTTAACTAGATTTTTTTTATTTACAAGAATGTTTGTATTTAATAGATTCCTTTTTTAAAAACTATGAACGTTTTTTTTGTATGCATTTTCTTTACCTATGGTATATTTTTGATTAATGTGTCTTAAAAAAGATTTAATATTATGTCGATAATGTATAAAAATATCATAATACGAGTTGCTATTGTTCACTATGCAATAAAATAAAATATACCGATGATATAATTTAAAATTTAAAAATACCATTTATTTTTCAGTAAACCGGAAGTGGCATAAAACAAATGAATAGGCCAGTTAATTTATATTTATGGTATATGAATACATACCAAATTTATTTTCTTTTTATCTTAAAAATATAAAATTTACAGGGTAAGCAACCCTTGAGAAACACCTATATGTATATATAGTATACCTTTTATTGGTACAATGGACTTTGTATTTTAGCCTTCGTGGTTTGTCCAAAGATAAAAAAAAAAAAAACCATTAAATGTGCAGGAAAAACTCGTAAAGATCCAAGGCTAGCCGTACTGGAAAGATCATGATTCATATTATCCATGGCTTCAACAGTTACCAAAAGCTTTTTGAGTTTTTAACTCCTCCTGCTTTCTTAGCTCTGTCTATGACCATGTTTGTAACGTTGGAATGCTATTTCTTAAATTTTTTCAAGGAAAAGCAAATGTTATAATTATGCAATTACCAGTGTGTTTATTATCTCGACATTTTAAATTATTGTCAGTCCTAAGTAAATACGCAGTATAGGCTTCATTGTTTTGGTATGCCTTATTACATTACGTTGAAAACATCTTGATGCATATTAAACATATTTAACTGACATATCGGATTTGTGTTTTAAGCCAAAAAGTATATTTTTCTCCTTATTTATACACCTTTTATGTGTCCCAAATCCGACCTCCCTTGGAATATTGTTCTCATATCTGGGGCATGGCGTCTCCCACAACCCTTAGCATTCTTGATTTCATTCAAAGAAAAGCTGTTCGCCACATTAACGATTCTTTACTTACAGAAAGGCTTCCCTCTTTTGCCCATCGTCGGGCTGTGGAGGATTTATTCCTTTTATAGGTAATGCATCCCTATACGGTCCAATTGGACAGGCCCCGAACTTCTCATTTCGTTCGTTATTTTATCCCTAGAGTTTCTAGAATGTGGAACCCGCTCCCCATGGAGGTTTTTCCTTCCCCCACTTCAAGTATTTAACTCCTGTGTCAAAAAACTTCCTCTTACCTCGCTTAAGACACCCACGGTACGTTCATATTTAGGCTTTTAGCCTTCGTAAATTGTTTAAAGATAAAAAAAAACATAATAAGGTCAGATTAAGATTGGACAGTCATTTGGCTAATCCTACAATTCGAAATTTGTCGCTCATAATATACACCCTTGAGATATTTTTTAAACTTTTTTAAAATATTTTTATTGACAAAGCTTTAAGGTACGCGTACATACATCGGCATCGGACGGACTGTACGGATCGGAAAAAATAGTTTTGGTAAAATTAAATGACACACACGCACATGCGAGTCATGGGTAAACCATGGGTAAAGATTAAAAGTTAGGCGCCTTTTTACCCATGGTACAAAACCACTGGGTTAAAACCCTCAGTTAAAAATCGGTTTAAATTCTTGCAAATAACGCAATTTCTGACCTGTATTGCACATATGAAACGGTAATGGCCGGATTTTTCTTCAAGTTGCTATATTCTCGCTGCTTTATTAAATTTCATTAAAACCATTTTTCTGATCCGTACCGTCCGTCCGAAGCCGACGTATGTGCGCGTACTTTTATTGTCCTTATCAGAAGGGTTAATGTTTTTATTAAATTACAATCATAAGGTAAAATAAAATATTATATGCTTTTTTGGATTTGTATGACTTTAAATACGTAGAGTGCATTATTTTTTTAACGGTGTAGTTGCGTCTAAACGTTATCTTCAAGTTCTCGTCCAATGTGAGTTAATCTAGATGTATAGAGTTTCTTGTGTGGTTTTTCACGTTAACCTTTCATTTATATAATAGAAGTCTTTAGCAAGCAATTTCTTCATCCACCTACTTATCTTTTTTGCTACATTTACATTTTTTAGACATTCCTTCCACAAATGCTAAAAGAGTCAGTTACGTGTTTCTTAAGGGAGGTAAGGGTGATGAGACTTAAAGATGGGAGGAAAATGAGGGAAAGACCTGCGCGGGCAGCAGATTACACTGTCTATAACTCTAGGTATAAAGGCACAAACAAAGTGTAAAGTTCGGGGCTTCTCAAGTTGGTCCGTATAGGGGTGCATAAGTTAGTAGTGCCTAGTAGTGATTCTTTGTAAGAAACTGAATTAAAAAATATGTGTTCTGTTAAGTTTATTATTATATTAAGTTTATTTATAAAACTGAAAGAAGTTCAGTATCACCCAAATTTTTAGCATCTTTAGGATATGATTTGATATTTACTGAGTAACAAATAACTACACTGAAATTTAAGCGCAATTTTTGGATCAGAAACTAATTTTCTGTTTTTTTTAATATACAGGGTGTCCGCTCATTAATAGTACACAGAGAAACCACAGATTCTTTGTGTCAAAATATTTGAATTTAATCAAACATATCTATATCCCAAAGTTGATAATAAGGAAGATACAGGGTATCGAAGTAAAAAAAAAAATTTAGTACGTTTTCAATATTTGAGTGAAACTCGGTATCTAGGGTTTTTTGACACGAGCTATTCAGATCTGATATTAATTTGTATGTGTAAACTAGAGGGGGATTGCTATACTATTTAAATTTATCTAAAACGTCTTAACTTTTTTGTGCCAGTCTGTATGTACCATCTAAAATCTAAGTAAACCAGTTAACTTCCATATGCTTTCTACACAAAAAAGTGTACTTTGTAAGAATGGCTCCCAGCAACCGTTTTTAATATATTTGCATTTAGGTGGTTTAGTGCAACCAAAAAGAGAAATACACTTAATTTAAAATATCTTGAAAACTTACAAATTATACCTTTTTATGTAGAAACCATAAGGGAGTTTACTGATTTACTTAGATGGTACACACAGTGGGGCACAAAAAAGTTAGGACGTTTTAAAAAAATTAAATTGCGTAGTTAGCCCCTCTGGTTAACACATAAAAATTAATATCAGATCTAAATAGCTCATGTCAAAAAACCCCTATGGATACCGAGTTTTATTAAAATATTTAAAACGTATCAAAAATTATCAAAATAAATTAAAAATATTATTTTCACTTTGACTTTTGGATATAGGTAAGTGTGGTTAAATCTTAATATTTTGGCATAAGGAATTTGTGGTTTTTCTGTGTACCATAAATTAGCGGATACCCTGTATAAGCTGGCCGCCATATTGGTATTTGCATTGCCAAAAACCAGAGTGTTGCAGGTCAAATTAATTTAATGGTAATATACAAATTCATCTACAACTTTTCTTGCTTTCCGCAATAACCATAAGATTTTTTGTTTTTTTTTGTGTACCTACCGCTTAGACTTATTACATCTATACTTTTTAAATCTCTTTGATAGATAGTTATTCCTCGTTGGTTATTCTGAAAATAATCTACACAAGTTGTTCCATAAAAAAATTATATTTTATTCTGTAACTCGAAAACACGATTGTCACTTGTTTTTTCTAATTTTGACGAGAATTAAACGTGTTATTAGTTTGCCAATTAAAGACAAATTTGTATTTTAACTAATAAGAAAGTTACTAATGGCAAACCACTTAATTTGGATGACTCTGTATATGACGGTTTATGAAAATTGCTAAATTTATTACCAAATTAGTGTTGCTATATTTATAAAACAGTGTCTCTAAGCAATATAGAAAAGGCCACATTTCCCTTTGACAGGATGTTCAAAATTTATTGGGCGAGTAGCTATCTTTAATATTAACATTTTTTATACTTTAATTTTTTTTTATTTTTTTGATCTGTGTTGCCTAAATATTCAGTTTTCTTTAGAATTTTAAAATTGTATACCAAATTATTCTCTACATCTATTAGCCCTATTACAGGGATGGCGAAACTTAGCGTATCAACGTGCCATTTTTGTACAATAATGTAAAATGATGTCCTAGGAGTG
Source organism: Listronotus bonariensis (assembly GCA_014170235.1). NCBI lineage: Eukaryota > Metazoa > Arthropoda > Insecta > Coleoptera > Curculionidae > Listronotus > Listronotus bonariensis. Next base: position 1,531 of record JACEGR010001622.1, on the reverse strand, counting down.
TCATGAAATACTTTTTAGTGAGTACAAATTCTAAAGAGCAAAAAAAGGTCATCAACTTAAAACTTGAAAATGATGTCCTAGGTGTGCCATGACATACGTTTTAATTTGTAAAAAATTGAAGAACAACAAAAAAAAGGTTATAAACTTAAAACTTGCATCCTCTGCCCCTTCCAGCCGCTTCAAAAAAACATCAACACACTTGCATGCCCAAAATTTTACGTCGCGTGCCATTGGTTCGCCATCCCAGACCTATCACATACCATTACAGTGTTGTTCACAATTAATACAGGGACAGCGTATAGTGTATAACAATTGCTGTGTCCGTCCTGTGTTATGTCAGTTCCGGACAGAAAAAAACCGTGTATATCTAATATGAAGATATTCATACAGCGACGTGTCCCCGACGATACCCGTCAGTACCCGGGAAAAAATTTATACCAAATGATATTTTGGGTTACGGTTACAGCACTGACGGTACGTAAGGGACATGGACTTATTCTCTGTATTTTTTTAATTCGCTTTCGGTTTCTTAATTTTTCCAACATTTGAACTTCCTTGCTCTCACCTCTTTTGCTGTTGCTTTTCGTCTTCATCCATTAATAAAACCAACACGACGAAATTTTCTCTCCTAGCCGTTCGAACACTGCCGCAACTCGGATATTTATAAATATGACATCAAAAAACCCGGACTCGAAAATGACCGTGAAAGGACACGGCACGGATATGTATAAATCGACATTTAAAAGTATCTTTGGAGAGAAATATCTACTTATTTAATAAAAATAATAAGCAATCAGTTGTAGCTTTTTTTTCTCAATAAATTACCTACTTATGAATAAATAAAATAAAAATAAAAAAAATGTTGTCTAAAGGAAATATTTATCTTATTTAAAGACCATTTTTTTATAAACTGTACAAGTAAAAATAAATAAAAATGATTATGGCCGCAAGCCGCAACAAATTTTAGATAATAAAACGCATATTAAGCTATGTTTAACAACAGTGTTGCATTAAATATTTTTTTTTGGTTTAATTTGTTGGGTCATGCAAGCTTATTACTATAAATACTATACCATTAACTTCCTCATGTATAAAACAAAAAGGTCAAATATATTTTTAACTAAACATGTTTTTTTATATTTTATTTAGATATACCCTGCACTAGAGCTGTTGACTGTTTCGTCATACCTTGTTGTTCTCTCTTCATACCGGCGTGAGAAGGACATTACGTCAATGACGTAAGTTGAGATAAAACGTTCGAAATCAGTCAATGTCAATAATTGTCAATGACAGTTTTCAATATTTTAAACATCTGAAATATTTTTATAATTTATATGCGAAAGTTGAGTGAATAGAAAAATTGTTAGTGCCCATATTTTTAACTAACCGAGTATAAACAGACCTATTCTAATATTATATTATTACTGTAAAGTGCAAGGATTGTCAATATAGGTCGGTATTATTAAAAATGCCTCAATGACAAAAGCCGAACAAGTTTTTATTTTATTTAAGTACAGTATTTTTAAACGAA